>CM076572.1:1450831040-1451103233 GCA_034641835.2 Pinus albicaulis | reverse complement strand
CCTTAAATTATTTAATTTCCCTAAGTTTAGACTTAGGCTCCCCATTAAAATAATTAATTATTTTAATAAAACATTAATCGAGTGGAATTTTCACAAACGGTTTAAGGCTTCTTTGGAATACCAGTGTCTAAGCCTCTCAATAAAATTTGGGGCTTAGAGCACTTTCCGATGCTACAAAAATCAACATGGTGCTCCCAAGTGGCTATGGGGGCACAAAGAATGGCCCCATGGGTCTCCAACTGAATCAAGCAAGTCTATGCTCCATCAATAATGGTTGGAACGATGATACAAACCCTCGCTTGTTTCCCTAGGTGAGACAAAACCCCATCTGGGCCCTGGATCAATTTCCAAGTGTATGGTGCAAGTGTGTAGTCGATTGGGCAATGTGGTCTAGGTGCATCACCATGATCAAATAACTAGGCACGAGCAAGCAATAGGTGGCGCTGAAGGATCCCATGGTGTGGCCATCCGCTCTCTGCTGTGGAGGAGGCCCATGGCTCTCAACGCTCACCCTACAAATGTCATCATGACCCTCTCTAGGGCTTGGATCCCGTATAGGGAGGCCAAACCCCAACATGAAGACCCACTTGCAATCTTGTGTAAGATCCAATGCGTCTCCTCACCTTTTAGTACAACAATTCATTAGTGCATTTGTGTAAATGAGCTTACAAATCAGGGAACCAAGTGGACACTTCATAGTGGCATGCCCTTCCATAATGGGTTTAGAATGTATGTGTCCGTAGGCTCAAGAAGGAGGTTAATTAAGGACCCTATTAGGTGGTTTCAACATCCAAGGGAATGATAGGTCCATGGTACATTCGTCAAATAGCCTGTGTCATGTGAAAATGATGCAACCATAAGGTTGTAATTAACATAACATGCAGGGTTAGCGGAATTAACCCCACAATTACCCACATTAACCTCTGAGGTTCACCTTTTTAAATATCAAATGCATGCGGAAGCTTTAACCATGATTGACAACTCAACATAATAAACTTTACCTTTATCCTTGAAGCCCCTTCACCTTAACCTTATATCATACACGGCTTCACATTATGCCAATACCTCAGACCTGTGGGTTATGGCCCACATAACTCCTTTATAAACGCAATGGGTTATAACATACATACTTTAGCAGTCAACGCACTTAACTTTATAACAGAACCCACATAGCCTTAATTCACTTACATACACGTGGAACAATCTGCTGTAGGGTCCACAACACCTTGAACCAATCACAACGCATCGCAAGTTGGCAAACTTAACTTGCAACTTAAAAATATAAATGATACAATAGCTGATGCGAAGTCGTACTTTAATTTCCACCGTAGATCTTCACCCGATCTAACAGCCATGCCGTACCCGCTCACATGCTATCTCCCGTCCACATCGCATCGCAATCAATCACTTTACTATGCGAATTCTTAATACTTAAACTTTTAAAACATCGATGTGCGATGTTGCGCAGTACCAACACGTGGCACTTCCTTTATCGCATTGCATTGTTCGGTCCTTATCGCATCGCAAACAAAACACTTTACCTTGCGAAGCCTTCGCGCTATCCATTATCATTTGCGAAGTGTGAAATCGTGACTTGTTGTCCACCGTTGATCTATTCCCCTTTTAAATCTGCGATTTAATCGTGGCTGTCTATTCATCTGCACACGGTTCTTCTTCGCCTCTTCTGCTCGCACTGATCTCTACTGTTGATTCTTAAAACTTTGACTCCGCATTTCGATCCTCACCGTTAATTCCTCCTTTGGAATTCTTCTCATTATTCTTTGCCTCAGTCGATTTCTATTCTTTATACCCTCAATACTCTGCAATATAGTCTCCTCCATGCTACTCCTCCTTTGCTTGTTCGGAATACTCCAAGTCTATCTCTCCTGAGCTTATCTTTGTTTGTTATTCATATAGCCATTACACCGTCTCGCTTGAATACAGAGCACTCTCTGTATTATTTCTCCGTATCTGAATTCGAGATTTATTCTTTACTCGCCCTGTACACACATTCACTAGCTACAGACTGGAATCACATAGATTCTACCCAGCCATTTAAGTCCTTTATCACTCAGAAAGACTTATACATTCAATTTGAATTCATTCACCATGGTTTATCACACAAAAACCATAAATTCATAGTTACAGATCACTCAACACGTAAAAGGAATGACACACACCGTCACAATGAATTCAATTTCCTCATTCATTAAATAAATGTACAGATACAGATAGAAACCTGTATACAATCTAGTTTTGGCCTGATACGCCTTCTACATGGCCCTTTTCTCTTCCTCTCTCTCTGTGCCCGTAGGCTTGCAATTAAGCTTCTTCTCTAAGGATCTATCTATCTTTTTTCTACTTTTTGTTTGTGCCTTTGAGGCTTTACAATATATACAAAAGGTTTTGGAGCCAATTTTGGTTCAGATCCATAGGTTACTCAACAAAATCCTAAAAATCCTGTAAGTCCTCAATTAGTTCCTAAAATCTCTTCTTTATCCCTTGAAGATCTCAACATTCAACTAAATCCTAAGGATCCTCTTCAAATCCATAAAATCATGAATTACTTTCTAATCTAAGATTTACAATATTTCAGAATATCTCAATCTACACCAATCACTTATCAATCACTCATGTTCTCCCACATTCGAGAACATTTACAAATATGCCTCTCAATATTTAATTAAATCCTATTCTAAATGTCTCAACTAAATCACTCAAAATATTGAAAATTATATTAATTAAATACTTAAAACCAACTGTTTTGAAAAACAAAAGACCCCCTAGATTCTACTAAATGTACAAATTTTCAGAACTATGATGCTCCTGCATCAGAAATAATGATGGAACAAGATGGGGCAATTGGGAAGGCTCCAAGCCACATGCCATGGTATAATGGAAGATATAATTAGAGAAGCCCACACATGGGTGTATAGATGTAGGAGGGAGCAATCGTGGTACATGAGTTACCTCGACCTTTGTTTTTCCACCCTTCTTCATATGCCTTTTTCCTTTGATTGATTTTTCTTTCCTTTAGCTGCTCAGGGTTCCAGGGAACGGGAGTATGATGTTAATGATATGACAGAGATCGCCCTGTTAATGTAGGGAAATTCGTCACCCACTAGGGGTTGGGACAATCATGGGTTCCTTAATGATGCAGGGGGCTCATATAAGGGCCCTAGGAACTAGGGTTATGGCCATGATGATAAGGGGTAGAGCTCAGTTTGGCTTTTGCCCACATGCTGAATTTTTGTCCTGGCCATCTTTTGCATTTTATGGTACATTTCCTGTTGAGAGTGGCCAAATTATGCTTTTTACTTTTTTTTTAGATGCATCAATCTCCGGGGCATCATTCCAAGCTTGACCCAAAGTGTGGACAAAGGGAGGGGGAGTCTATCTCCTTTTGGATACAATGGACAAATGTGTACCCGGATGGGAAATATATGAAAAGGGGTTATAATGAGTGGAGTTGGAGTGATGTATGTGGTGTCGGGAAGCGGAACCACACAACAAAAATCAAGGTTTCCCATGCAGTGCCACTCCTAAAGCTAATAGCCAATAAAGGAGATCCCATGGGACTAGGATACAAGACTAACTATCAAGTTGGACAAGGGGACAATAGTACAAACCAAGCCCGTTCTTTCTGCCGAATCCCCCCACTAATCCATGTCCAGATGTGTCCATAATAAGTAAGCAAAAATACCCTATTACATAATGAAAAGTCATACCTTTGGGGTTGGAAGGCCCACCTTCAAACATATGATCATAATAGATGGGCAAGGGCACGTAATAACTGGGTTAGGTGGCAGAGAATGCTGGCACATCGAGCTATCTGGCGGCTACAAGGGGTTGGTGGTGGCTGACTCAAGACGAATCTAGGAGAAAAAATTCTCCTATGGGGTCACCCACTAGTGGTGGGTAATAGGACCGAGCCCTAATTTGGTTGCATGTCGAGGGTTCAATGATCAAGCTTTAGGTATTAAATTAAGGTTGATTTGCTTGAAAGACAATGTAGGGATAGAAGGCTTGATAGAGGCTTTCTAGCGCTAGATTTGAAGGATCATTTTGACAAGAAAGGGAGTCGTCATGTAGCTACCACATGGTGCCTTAACCAGGGCCGGATTTTTAGAGATCAAGTTTGCACAGAGGAGTTTTATGAGTAGAAGATTGGATGTCCTAAAAGATATGAGTTTAGCTTTTGTGCTTTGTGTTGTTTTTCCATGATCTTGGTGTCTAGGATAAAATCTTAAATCACTGACGCTACCAAACCAATTATCACAACATATTATATTGGAACATAAACAACAGTAAATTACACGTGCACAAATATAAACAACTTTTTACAAATTTTCAACCCAACTGCGTTATATTAATCCAACTGAATAATACAATAGTCTAGGGCTCCCGTACTAGGGATAATGGCCCTCAAATATCCATTGGTACAAGAATACAACAACTAGGGCTTGGTGTCTGTCATGATGACCACCAATCTGCCCATACAAGATACTCTGACCGTCTAGCTGATGTAGAGCTCCTCACAGTTGCGTTGGTCGTACCTTGTACACATTTGCCAGGTCCTTTGGCTCGCCATCTGCAACATCTGCCTTTATCAATGCTCCAAGTCCATCTTGCCAGTGAATCTCGACTGAACAATCTGCTCTCTTGTTGATCGTTCGTCCATCAACGTATCAACACATCGAGACTCCTGTTGAGTTGTTCACAACTCCATTTGTGAATAACTCTCAACTTCCACTGCTACTCCTTAGCTACTCATGGACTTCAACCCATTATAGTCTTCTTGCACTGCTCCAATGAAGACTAACATAGGGCATGAAGGGCTACCACCTATCATTGAAAGATGTTCATCTCTCACAATCAGCACGGGCTAGGGGGACTGCCCATCTTCTGCTGTAGATGTCCTTCTCCACACGCAAGTCTAAGGCTACTCAAAGCTGCTCTTGGTTGATCAGACCCTTGAGCTCTTCTTCTGCCACTCTAGCAACCACCTTAGTCCATCAAGGTGGTGTACACCGCGCTCCAACTTGTGCACTATCACGCTGTCCTCCAACAAACCATATATGCCCAATCCACTGTCCACACTTGGTCCACTCTCACGCTGCCCTCCAACAGGCCATGAGTGACCAATCCTTGTTGTAACATCTGCTCCGCATCCAACACTTAGGAAACCCTTCCTCTTGGCTGCCAACAAATTTCTACAATGTGTCCTCTCCTAGGATACTCATCTTTTAGCATCCA
The DNA here is from genome assembly GCA_034641835.2 of Pinus albicaulis. Classification (NCBI taxonomy): domain Eukaryota; kingdom Viridiplantae; phylum Streptophyta; class Pinopsida; order Pinales; family Pinaceae; genus Pinus; species Pinus albicaulis. The sequence continues at coordinate 1,451,097,977 of CM076572.1, read as the reverse complement.
ATCATCAAACAAGATGACATCTGCAACTCCCTGCTGCTGCCTCTTGCCTAGGAATTTGTGCATGTACAATTCTGGTTAGGGCACACCAACAACCTTGAGCACCTCCACAAGGCTCTCTACAACACCTAGATTAGATCAAAAGTAATCTGCCCGCACCAACACAACAAACAAGCCCAAGACACCTGGAGATTATCCTTGTTTTCCCTCGTTGCTCTTAGTGAAGACTGCGGCCTAGTTAGGATGACCTTTCTAGGCCTCTCAGCCCTCTTAACTTCACCTCCCACAAATTGCTATAGAAACCCTTCACTACGGTTTTGTAAACATAGATACGTACACCCTAAACATGCACAAAACAATATCCAACTTACTTGAAATTTGCTGCTTGCTCTCCAAGGTAAGTCGTTTCCATTACAGTCACACAAACTGCCCTTAAGCCAACTCATTGGTTGCCTAAAGGCTGTGACTCCTTCTCCAAAGAAACTCGCACTTAAACAGAGATCCTCCTTGACCAAACTTGACTCCCTGCCTCAGACTTCCTTGCCATAGGTTCGTACTAAAGTTCAAAGCTCCTTTTGATGATGGATTGCACTTGGATGGTCATCTAATACATCACACTTGTGTTAGTTTTTGTAGCATCAGATGTGTTCCAGCCATGAAATTTTGTGGAGAGGTTAGAATACATGAGATCTCCAAAACCCATAAATCGTTTCTCGAAATTCTACCTAGAGAGGGCTTAATTAGATTATTAGCTATTTTTTAAATATTTCCCAGTCTAAACTTAGGGAATATGGTTAATTAATTACAATTAATTTAGTCAAGGTGAGAATTCTCTAGAAACTCACATAGATCGATCCAAAAATGATTGTAGCCATTGGTTAAGTTTTAATGTTGGTCGTTGGTTCTCCAACAATGGATTATAAGAGGAGATCGATGTGGTGATGGAGAATACACCAGTCACTTGGAGAATTCAATTTTCTAGAGAAGCAACAGTCAGTTGCTGGAGAGTTCGAGCTTTAGTGAGACAACAAAGATAGTGAGGGGTAGGGACTATTAGAAAGTATAACTAGGTTCGATCTTCATATTGACTAAGTAATTATGAATTTATGTAATGAAGAAGACAAAGATAATAAAATGTATTTTTGTAAAGTTTACTTCATGGGTTTCATGAGCAAGGAGTTTTTATTATAGTCAAAGACTTCTTCTTGGTGTCTTTTAGGGATTTGTCATCTTGTCATAAATGTATAATTTAGAGTCATTTATATGAAGTGGTGTTACACTTGCAAAGGCAATTTGTTGATGAAATTGTATGCTCCAAACCCTTGTCTTGCTACTGCAAGAAGTTGGCTTAAAAGTGTTGGAAATACTCCTTGATCTAGTCGGCCTAATTACAGTTGGTCATGTCGGCCTAGGACAGGAACATCACCTCTATATATAAGAGGTCACGACCTCACTTCACAAACACAGTTTGGACAACATCTCGGATGAGCTTTGAAGTATAACGATACAGTTGGTGCATTAAAAGGAGGACAATTTCTGTGATTAAAGTGCGAAGAAAAGGGTCTGTAATTTAGTGCAAGAAGACAAGGAACTTTAGTGAGAATAGTAACTGAGATTGGGTCAAGAGATAAGTATGCTATCTCTGTTTTAAAGTCTGCATTTCCTATTCTGTCATGGTCTGTCACATACACTCTAGAGTAGCCGAGATCTGTTACAACAAGAAGAGGAGAAGCGTAGGAGGCAGCTCTACAAGATGCTGAGGTAAACACAGTTCATATATTTTAGGAAGGCCGAAGGTAACTACAACAGTGGAAGGATTACTTATAAGGTTCGAAATCTGAAGGATGCTGAAAGGAGTCCTAGAAGAAGTCTTTTAGAGACAAAAGTCAAATTAAAGGAAAGACAACGAAGGAGTTCACTGTTTAGATAGGAACCGAGTTTCCTAGTTTTAGTGCAGAACAATGCAGAAGGAAGGATCAACGAGAGAAGCCAAGAAGAGTAGTGACAAGGGTTTTGGAGTCATATTGGTGTCAAGGGTCTAGGTCATGGTCATGGTACTTGTCAATTGAAGTCTATAAGAAGAATTTCTTGCGGTTTTTCCTCTCCAAGAGGGAGAGGTTTTGGCCTTGGCTTGAAGAGCCAAAATATTGTATCTTTTGTGTTTTGATAATTGACTTGATGAAAGACCTGTTGTCGCACATAATGTCTAGGCACTGCGACAACGAATCAGATCGGGGACTGTCACCCTGATCCCCAATCTCTCTGTTTAAGTTGTCTCCTTATAGTAGACTAAGCAGGGTAGACCCTATGGAAATGGAACGAAGGAGAACTAATTGGGAACAAACCAGTTCGAGAGACACAGTTACATGACCAAATACTTGTAAAAGATCTAGCAAGATTAAATGGTTCGATTAAATTTGAATGATTGATACCAATGCCTTATGGAGTCAACTATCTTGCTTAGAATTTAGGACCAAGTACTTGATGAGAAACTGCTGCTTGGATGAATAACTATCCAATATGCAATGCTAACTTAGAATGCAGAATGCAAGGAGAATGATTAGAAGACAGAGCGAGATGAAGCAAGCTTCAAAGTTGAGAGGTGACATTAAAAGCTCAAAACACTTGGATTATAAATTATCTGATTCAACCACTAAGTATTTAAGCGAGAGTGCCAATTATGAAGATGCCAAAAATTACTCAATTAAAATATATACAATTCGTCGCAGATCCACAATAGAGCTCTCAAAATAAGATATCGATCGCACTTACTTGAAAGAATTTCCCAAACATTAATATTCAATAAATATCCAATTTCAAGTAAATGAAACAAGAGTTAATTACACATTAGGCGATTTTAATCGATAGAAAACGTTTAAAAATTCAGATGCCAATGATTATCAAACTCAACTGAAGCATATAAAAGTAATTACCACTTAAATCTCAGTAATTATTCATCAAGACATAACATGGAATTTCAATGCTAAATAAACACTTCGTCAAGAAATTTTATGGATTAGATGATATTATAAAATAATGCAAATCAAATTTAATTTTCTCTATAGTCAAACTTACGATTTAAAATTTAATTCATGTTAACTATAGAAATTTCTCCACAATTAAATATCTTGCCAAGCCTAAAATTTAAATGGCCCAAAATCCCAATATCATAAGATAAACCTAAAAAATGTTTCTCCACATTTTAGATACAACAAAGAATTAAAAGAATAAAAACAAATTAAATTTGACTAATGTTAAAACATTAATAAATATTTGATTTTGTTTTTTTTTTTTTTTAATTTCTAAAATTTAAATACCATTTACTCATAAAACAAAAGGCTTCACAAAAAAAAATTAAAATCAAAATTTATAAGAAATAAATAAAAGAATTTTTAATTTTTAATTTTTGATAGGTTAATGAAATTTTACTTTTTTTTTTAACTTTTTTGAAAGTTAATGAAACAAATAACATTTAAAATCAATCTTTACAAAGCTTAAAAAAAATGAAATAGAATGAAAAGTAAATGAAAAAAAAAATCGAATCTCAAGAAATTAAAATTCTAAAGTTATGCACTTTATTTGTTATATGCGTTAGGTTAAAGGAGGAGGAAGACTGCATGAGGGAGAGGATGAACGTGAAGAGGAGATATGTGGGAAGGCAACAACGTGGAGAGTGAGGGACTGCAAGAAATCATGAGGGAGCTACGGCTTAGATGAAGGCACACAGGGCAACATGAAGGGGACGCGGAGAAGAGATATGTAGGAAGGCAACAAGTGTGATGAAGAGGAATATGCAGATGGAGATGGCAGTTGGCTATGGTAGTGGATCAAGGAAAGGATGCGAGGAGAAATGAAGGAATGGAAACACAACAGAGAGGAACAACTGCATGAGGGAAATGAAAACCACGAGAAGAAGAGTTGAGTTGAGGACGTAGGCAGAGAAAGGGCTCACGCAGAGATGGAATTAATTTTCTGGCTTAGGATTTAATTTTATTTTGCCAGAAAAATTAATTAATATACACATGAGGGGATTTAATAAATATTCTACCCTTTAATACATAAGATTTTACATTTAAAACCCTTAAAGGGGGAATACACATTTTGGATAGACCCTCAATACACATAACCCATCTGCGACACAATATGATTTAGTAGACCAAGTGATTCATAATAAAATAATTAAGCCAACTAGTTTAAATTATTCACAAATCACTTTTACATTAGAGTCGACTACAAACACTTGAACTCACCTAAGATTTCGACAATAAATTTCACCCTAGCTTTGGGGTTTAAGTTGGAGGGGAAAAAATTCTTCTAATTAGCCGTGTTTAGAAACACAGATAATCAATGAGGTTAAAAAGCCTCCTTGGATGAAATTCTTCACCAAAATCATATGCTTACCTAGGTTATTACATATAGTCAAGGTCTTAGTAGGACCATTTACATCATATAACTTGTAGAAGGGGTTGACCATGACACATGGACTGTTGATATGTGATCTGGTGTTATTGAAAAAATAAACACTTCTGCTTCCTTAGAACTTTGAAAATTTGAGTGCAACATTTGGCTCCTTATGGGGACACGTTGATTCCATGAAGTAACGTGAGAACCCTAGAATCCTACATCCAAGAAAACAAAGGCCCATCAAATAGATATCCATCCAACATCGAAATCATCATACATATATAGAAAATACTGCTGGAATAGAAAAATCTACTCTAATAAACTGAAATATAAATGCTGAAAGTAAAACAATCAAATGACATGAAATAAAAGGAGCAGGGTTAGAGATACTATACAAAACAATGCCCCATGGCATCAAATGTCATCGATGAGGAACAATCTCGGGCATCTATCCGTTGACTGGTAGATCACTTGGCTGCTTTTCAGATGTCCCTTTTTGAAACTTCATTCCTTTTGGCTGGTGTAACTGCTCATCACCACGATGTATATCTGCATCATACTGAAATATTTTTCTGCCTGACCAAGGGGATGGGCAGTGGAAAAAGTAGCATATTTTCAATTCAAAATGAGGCGAGTGCTCTTGTGGCACAACCTGTTCACCATTTTCCATCTTCTTTGGAACCTCCACATGGTACCTTCTTTCTACCTCTCTGTATAATCTGACCATTCCACTTGCTGATGTGGCAATAGTGGCATAAGATAAATCCATCTGAATGTACCCACCTAAGTCAGGTGCAAACTTCCTGGAGAGAAGCTTTGCCCACACATCTGGCACATCAATGATTGCTATATCCATGGTAATGATTCCGTATGGATAGTCAATCAAGGCAACTTGTAATTCCTTAACCACATCAAGGACTTCAACCCTTCTAGAGTCCATTGGACAAATGTTATGATAAGGCCCATAAATTATTAAGTTCAATTGTTCCATAACTTTCTTAGTCATAACATTTGTAGATGCACTGGAATCAACCCTGTAATTTTGGAGTACTTTGTCATTTATGTCCAAAGTAAGAAAGAACGACTGATGATCCTCATTAGTCATATAGCAGTTAATATCTTTCAACTTAATTTCTTCATTGTTAAAGTTTTCGACATTGCCCTTTTGAGACCTACCCAAATCCCTGAAGAATGATTCCCTTTGAGATGGAATCTGTAAAAGTTCAAGCACTGGGACAAACATCTTAATGTTATTTATCCATGCAGCCCAATCCGCGTTCAAACCAGATTTGTATCTTTCGGCCGAAAGTTGCTTATTCTGATTTTTACCTTTACCCTTCTTTTGATATGTATAACCCTTATTTTTTGCGAGCTCTAGAACTTTCTCCTGAGATGGTTTCTCACCATATGCTTGAGTAATGGCATCTTTCTCTTCATTGAAGGTATTTATTGTGAAGGTCGAAGAAATCATATTAGTACATCGATTTTCATTAGATTCATCTTGACTTGTATTATTATTTTGTTGATTTCTACTTTCCTCTAATATCTCTAGCAAAGGCACATGTACTTTCTTCATGAAAATTGTCACAAGGTATGCAGAAAGGGCTAGATTCATCAACTATGTTAGTAGACTCAAATGGTGTAGGAGGCATTTGATCATTTGAGGAATTCCTTCTCAACCATTGATTGTTATTGTTGCCCTTGTTAGTATTATTCCTAGGAGGCATAATCGACATTTGGCTGCTTTCCATTTGTATTAACTATTTCTGCATGTCACTTATTTGTTTGGCATGTTCAATTTTCATCTCTCTAACCAATCTGATGAACTCTGTCACTGTTTCTGACTCTCCTTTAACTTTGACTGGACCTCTTTCATAACTAGGGATCTCTGAAAGCCTTTTTATCCTTTTCCAACTCTTCAGTTGTGTTTTGGGCAACAACTAAAGTGACAAGGTGAGCACGTCTTATTTTATATTGAACTTCTACATGGTAGGTCTCGAGATATGTTTCTAAGAATGTCTTTTTAGGAGGCTTATAATCCCAAGTCATATCCTTTAGAAATTTGTTGAACCTTTAGTTAAAATCTACCACTATTTCATTTTCTTTCTTCTTGATGGTATTGAATTCTTTTACCAAGTACTACCCTTCTCCCTTATCTCAGTATTTGTCTCTGAATACATCAAGGAGAGTTCTCAGAGAGTCAAAAGCATTGTTAGCCTTGTCGTGAAACCAGTGAAGTGCATTACCTTCCAATGATAAAAAAAATTTCATCCTGACATCTTTGTGATTATAGTCTATAGAATGAGCGTTTCTATGGAGGAACAAAATAAAATTCTTTATATGTTCTACAACATAGATAGGATTATTCCCCTCAAAGATTGACAGTCTGTTCATAGTTGATTCATTTGGAAGATCATACGGATATCCCTGGATATTAGTGAAGTTGCAAGGCTCGTAAAAGTCACCTATGATGTCTTGACTTGGAGGATTGATGAAAAGCAAATGGAGATCAAGGAGAGCTTCCCGTCCGATTGCCCAATTTCCAAGTAAACTTAGTTAACTGAAGAATTAACCCTTTTAAGATGTATTTCTAGACATCTAGGGTTTTCGGGCTATTTTTGCTGGTTGCTTATATTCAAATCGAGGAAGAAACCCATTTTCTGAACTTCTACATGGTATGTCTCAAGATATGTTTCTAAGATTGTCTTGTCAGGAGGCTTATAATCTCGAGTCATATCCTTCGAAAATTTGTTGAACCTTTCATTGAAATCTACCATTATTTCATTTTCTTTCATCTTGATGGTATTGAATTCTTTTACCAAGTACTTCCTATTGACCACACTTTGTCAATGACCCCATAACAGTACACCTCCATTTTTTCAAATGGGATTCATCATGTTCGACGTGGTTGCGCCATTCAGATTCCATCATCAGTCGACAGTTTTATAAACAATGTAAACCCATTCTGCATGTTTATGATGTAAATGATCTAAGTAAGACCGTCATGTATGTAACAACCTAGGTAAGCCTAGTATGTTGGTGATGATTTTTATCCTAGGAGGTTTTTTGTCTCACTGATTTACTTGTGTTTTTTGACACAAGTGATCGGCAGAGTTTTCCCCTCTAGCCTCACCCCAAAGCTAGGGTGGATTTTGTCATCAACATGCTAAGTGAGTCTTAGTGTTTTCTATCGAGTCCTTGTAAAAGTAGTTTGGGAATAATCTTAGCTATTTAGCTAGATTATTTTATTACAAGCTACTTGGTCTACTAGATCATGTTTTGAGTCGCAGAATTGGGTACCTATTTGAGGGTCTATACGAATAGGTATTCCCCCTTCATGTGTCTAAATGTATTTATCTTATGTAAAAAGGGTTGGAAAAAATAATTAAAATCCCCTCTCAGTCAATTAATTAAATTTTCTGGTCAAATTAATTAAAAAATCTTAAGCCAAAAATTTGATTAATTTTAGGTCCTAGGTGAGTATAAATTTCTTCAAAGGCAAAATTCGTTGGTCCTTAAAAAAATGAATTTTAAAGGCACCAAGCCAAGGGAATATTGAGAATTTCAAGGAATTTTGGACTCTCGGGCCTAAGTGGTTAAGTCAAAGTCAAAATTTTGAGGTAATTAACTCAAAAATAGTATTTTTGAGTTAATTAAAATGAAATTAAATGATAAATTCGTTTTTCCTTAAAATTATAATTTCGATAGTCCAGATTAAAAGATGATCAAATCTTTTCGACAGTCGAGATTATTTTGACATGGATCAACTGAACTAGCTGTTGGAGATTTTGTCTCATAAATTAGAGGTCTTGATGTGACATTTGCATCCGATCTTTGGATCGTGCACTTGTTCTTGGAAGCTCTTGTGATTCCTTTTGATGAATAAAGCATAAAGACTTTGGGGTTACAAACTTTGGTGTTCCTCTTCCAGATCTATGTGGTGATTTATTCCTAAACTCTGCTACTTTATTTCGCATTTTTATGGTTGATGGCCTTCATGGATTAATCTGCATACAGGTATCTTGTGCAGTTTTATGGGTTCATAAAATGACATTTTTGATTTAATTGAAAGACTAGTTATCTATTTTTCTGAAGGATCTCATGTTTATTTTCTTAAATCTCTATCAATCTAAAGTTCAGATCTAAGTGTACAGGGAATCATTTTTTTTAAAGGTTTGAGCGTCTGGAGAAGTCTTCAGTTGGACCAGCCGACTCTTAGATTTCATAAATCTGAAAAAGTCCATTGTTTCTAAATTCCCAAAGCTATCTTAAGGAATTAGTGGTTTTGCAGAGTCTTTTAGGACTTGTACCTCTCTTTAAAAATTTGAATTTCGAAAAAAATTGTGCTGAAATGGGTTTAAATCTGGCCATGAGGGCCGCAAAATATGTAAATTAGTATTGTAAATTTGTAAATATTCTATAGGTTGTAAGGGTTTAATAAATTTTGTGCATAGTTTTGGATCTGTTCTGGTTTTGCAGGTTTGCAGGGGGATTTCTCAAGATTTTTTTTTAGATCTGAGCCAGATCTAACCTCCAGAGGGCAAGATTTGGCCTTAGGATCGCTTTGCTGGCAGATCTGATGTGTAAAAAGAAGATTTCAAGTTCAGCATTCTAAAATCTGAGTTTGACGGAATTTTTTTTAAGTTTGCTGGACGATTTAATGTGTACTGGGTTTGTTTGAGGTAATCGATGCCGTCCTGCATTAACCCTCCATCTCCATTCCTCTCTGCCGTCGACTTCATTCTTCTTTTCCAGCCGTCGGCTCTTTTCTGCCGTCTTACCCTTTTCCTTTGCCATTCGCAACCCATCTCTGTTGCCATCCTCATGCAATCCGCATTCAAATCATCCATTATCGTCGAGCTCTCGATCAGGCCTGCCGTCTGACGTCCTCAATCCAACATTCTCGTAGCCATTTCCCTTTTTCTCTGCCAATGGTGCCCTCCATCATGCTCCCTTGGCCTCTGCGTGTCGTCCTCCTTAGCCTTCTTCTGCCGTCGATCCCTCCTTGTCCGCCGTCCAGCCTTTCTCTCTGCCGTCGAGCCATTTACTCGCTGCTTCTCCCGCTCCTTGGCCATCGACCTGCACAAATAAACATAAACGCATACCATAAAGTTCAAACCTTACGTATATGCGTTTTAACTTTTTTTTTCTTTAGGTTTCGTTTTATTCGTTCGTTAGATTTTAGAATTTTAATGTGTAGCGTTAGTTTTAGTTTAAATTAAATTCGATTTTTTTTTAATTTTATTTTATTTTAGCTTTTAGTTTAACTTGTAGTCTTTTAGTTTTTATATTTTAGATTTTAATTTTTAGACTCTAGTTTTTTTTAGATTTTATTAAGTTTAGTTTTAGTTTGACTTTAGGTTCGATTTTGTAATGTTAGTTTTAATTTTTTTTTTTTTTTAATTTGTTTTTAGTTTTAGATTTAGATTTAGATTTTAATCTTAGTTTTATTTGTATATATATATTTTGTTTAAAAAAATGATAAAAAATAAAAAAATATAAAAAATTCTAAAAAAATTCTAAAAATTCTAAATTTTTTTTTATAGTGAAATAAGCTTTTGAATTTTTATTCTAAATTTGACTATATAAAATTTTTAATTTCTGGATTGGGTTATTTAGAACATCATAAATTCGGAAATATTGCAATGATTTAGCATTTCAATTTGATAGTCGTCTCATGATAGCATTGCTGTGGATTCAGATTATTTTAATGCATAATTGTGAGGGTGTTTCATCGAATATCATTGTGTTCAATTTTTATAGCAGCAGTTATACATCAATTACTTGGCTTTAATTGCATAATGGGATCTTTTAACTCCATAAGGCACTGGTTTTAATATAATTGGATCTGTGAAATCTCGTTAATCTCTTCAAGTACTTGGTCTTTCAGCTGTGTCTCCTGAGTTGTTTGATTCTCAACCAATTTTGTTTCTTCATTTCTATTAGGTTCTACCTCCCTTAGCTTGCAAGGAGACAACTTAGATAGAGAGATTGGGGATCAGGGTGACAACCCCCGATCTGAGCCGTTGTCGCGGTGCCTAGACAATCTGTGCGACAACACTTCCCGTCTCTCTTATCTCCGTATTTGTCTCTGAATGCATCAAGAAAAGTTCTTAGAGAGTCAAAAGCACTGTTAGCGGCTAGCCTTGTCGTGAAACCAGTCAAGTGCATTACTTTACAATGATAAAACAATTAATTTCATCCTGACATCTTTGTGATTATAGTCTGTAGAATGAGCGTATCTCTGGAGGAATACAATAAAATTATTCATATGTTTTGCAACATTGATAGCATTATTCCCCTCAAAGATTGATAGTCTGTTCATAGTTGATTCATTTGGAAGATCATGTGGATATCCCTGGATATTAGTGAAGTTGCTACGTTCGTAGAAGTCACCCATGATGTCTTGACTTGGAGGATTGATGAAAAGAAAATGGAGATCAAGGAGAGCTTCCTGTCTGATTGCCCAGTTGCCAAGTAAACTTAGTTAACGTAGTTAACTGAAGAATTAACCCTTTTAAGATGTATTTCTAGACATCTAGGGTTTTCAGGCTATTTTTGCTGGTTGCTTAGATTCAAATCGAGGAAAAAACCCATTTTATGAAGGTCCTAGCCCTTACCCAACCTAAAGGGCTAGTGTTTGGGACCTATTTTGCAAGCATTAAGAAACCCTAAAAACTCATAAAATCTCATTGGTAAATTTGTTTAAGTTGTCAAGAAATTCTGGCCATATCTTGGCACTAGTAACTCACTAAGTGCATGATTTTCTCACTGCTGTGATATGAGTTTTCAGATCTGATTTTTGCTGGACATAATATCTTTAAAGGTTTGAGAAATCATAGTTTTACCTTGGAAAGTTGTTGGGCATCTCAGTAATCAATAATCATCTCTAGTCACTATATGCTTGTTATCTCTTGGATTTAATGTGATTTCCTAACTGTTGTCACAAGGCTAATAAGTGTTGAAATTTCTGAAGTGTTATTGTTGATTTTGATTATCTAAGTTTGCACTGAAAGAACTCACATATCTAGGCTCTAATTTGCTGATCTTGTTGATGGTTTCAAGTCATTGTGGACATTTGAAATCTAATTGGAATCTTGTGGATTCATACATTGGTTAACATTGACACTTGTATCCTTAAGCAATTGTCTTGTTTTAAGGTTGCTTTCTAATCATTGTTAAGTACTCTTGTCATTAAAGGCTAGTCACAAATTTAATTACTTAAACACTTAACCAATCTTAACTCAAGAAATATCACTCATCATCTGTGCACGAGCATTCTAGGATCTAGCTTGCACTAATAACTTACCTCCTCGCATAAGCTAGGTTGATAGACTGATAGGGCCACTCTTTTCCAATTAGATTGAGGGATTCAACCCTTCTTAGTGGTTAACACAATGACCTTGTAATCGTCAGAGCCACAGTCTTTGTCGCGCCGGAGGCACTGGGTGTTTGGAACACGTGGGGAGGTATCGTTAATCAGGGCTTTGTCTGCTTCCCGTTGGCTTCCATCCCAAAACCTGCTTTGAAAACTGTTTCTCAAAACAGTTAAGGGAGAGTTTCTACTTAGACTAGGCATTTAATCTAAAATTTACCAACATCGTTGCCCCACACCTAGCCCTTAGGACTTGCATCTCATATAGGTTAGTCTATCATATTAAGTAATGGGTGTCCATTTGGTTACTTGGCACTAATTTACATTAAGCAAGAATTGTGACTCCATAAGGTATTGGTCTCATATTTAAAATCTAATCTAATCATTAATTTTGCTAAATTTAACCAAGTAGCTAGGCCACTCATTTGTGTCTTCCAAATAAGTTGGTTCCCAACTTGTTTTCCTTCATCTCATTCCATAGGGACTCCCCCCCATAGGCTACTATTGGAAGACAACTAGAATAGAGTGGGAAAGGATGAAAGTGACAACCCCCCCTCTCCCTCCCCCCCTCTGAGTGGTTGTTGCTGTGCCTGTACAATCTGAGTGACAACAAGACCCACGAATTTTCCCACTTGCAGAATTAATTTTCCTAAGACAACTTGACTCTAATTAATTAATTTTTTGGCTTAGGATTTAATTTTATTTTGCCAAAAAGATTAATTAATTTACACATGAGGGGATTTAATTATTTTTCCACCCTCTAATACATGAGATTTTACATTTTTAACCCACAAAGGGGGAATACACATTTTGGATAGACCTTCACTACACGTAACCCATCTGCGACACAATATGATCTAGTAGATCAAGTGATTCGTAATAAAATAATTAAGATAACTAGCTTAAATTATTCGTAAATCACTTTTGCATTAGAATTTAGATTCGACTAAAAACACTAGGACTCACCTAAGATTTCGACAATAAATTTCACCCTAGATTTGGGGTTTAAGCTGGAGGGGAAAAACTCTTCTCATTAGTTGCGTTTAGAAAAATAAATAATCAACTAGGTTAAAAAACCTCCTAGGATGAAATTCGTCGCCAAAATTATAGGCTTACCTAGGTTGTTACATATACTCAAGGTCTTACTAGGATCATTTACATCATATAACTTGCAAAATGGGATAAAATCTACCACTGTTTCATCTTCTTTCCTCTAGATGGTATTGAATTCTTTTACCAAGTACTTCCCTTCTCTCTTATCTCTGTATTTGTCTCTGTATGCATCAAGGAGTGTTCTTAGAGAGTCAAAAGCATTGTCAGCCTTGTCGTGAAACTAGTCAAGTGCATTACCTTCCAATGATAAAACATATAATTTCATCCTGACATCTTCATGATTAAAGTCTGTCGAATGAGCATATCTTTGGAGGAACACAGTAAACTTCTTTATATGTTCGTCAACATTGAATAGCATTATCCCCCTCAAAGATTGGAAGCCTGTTCATAGTTGTTTCATTTGGAAGATCATGCGGATATCCCCAGATATTAGTGAAGTTGCAATGTTCGTAAAAGTCATCCATGATGTCTTGACTTGGAGGATTGATGAAAAGAAAATGGAGATCAAGGAGAGCTTCCTGTCCGATTGCCCAATTGCCAAGTAAACTTAGTTAACTTAGTTAACTAAAGAATTAACCCTTTTAAGATGTGTTTCTTAGAAAATTTTTAGATCTGATATGTGTTTCTAAATGGGTAATTTTCAGAAGCTCATGAGAGTGTTGTCCTCGTTCTGGCAGAGAGAGTGGATCCCTTCCTCAAACCTCCGGCGGGACCAATACTGGGCATCCAATGTAGTCTACTAATTTCCAGAGAAGGGACGTTACCGGTGGGAGGAAGAACCCTGTAGTAAAGCAGAGTCGAGCAGTAGTCACCACATTGTGAATACAACCAGGGGAGCAACTTGATTGTTGGAGTGAATAATAATATATCTCAGCCAATGATGTATCTGTAGTGAAGGGTCAAGCGCTGGTGGGATAGGGGCGAATGCAGTGTTTGAGGGAGGTTTGAGCGTGCAAGGGTCACGGTGACATTTTCAAGCAGAGGGCCAGCACTTTCGAGCACGATAATGGAGCTATCGGAGCATTGTGCAGAGGCAGTCTCGTGATGTCTTCTTGGCTTTTGACTATGCTGCGACCTGTTCTCGCTCTCCTCCCTCTCTGTTTGCTGTCTCCTACCACTCAGCGCCCTCATTGATTGGATCCAAAGTGGCTCCCTCCCCGGCTTGGCTAGGGCTGACAGGTGGTTTGATCAACAGACTCCCCTGCTCACGTTCCGACGAGAGCCTCAATGGTCCCCCCTTGGATGGACTGGCTATTATAGAAGATTCGGGGTCGGAAATAGGGAGACGAGGGGCAGAATCTCGATTCAGGAAGTCTGTGAGTGAGAATTCGATGATGTTTTTCAATAGCAACACAACACAATGCCACAGTGAAGAGGAGGCCAGTGCATAAATTGTGCTTCAAAGGAGCAGGTGTATGTGAGGGATGCCAAGAAATGCCAAATACTACAACTGAAGCATAGACATCATTCTCAAGGACTGTTACAATCAGAGAGCCTGATCACCGAGCAGAGATTGCAACTGAAGCGTAGTTATCATTTTCACGGATTGTTATAATCAGCGAGCCTAAGCATCATGCAGAGAGCCCGCCAGAATGAAATAACTTATAGAGGCAATTTTAAGTTAATTTTCAGAAACCCATGCAAAACGGATGCAAGAAAGCGACAGAGAATGGCGCAGAAAACGATGACGAGATTCCAACATGGATGAAGGTGCCACTTGAAAATCAGAATTTTGGAGACCCTAAAATTGCAAAACCATAAGGAATCAATCTTAAAAAATTCAGATGAGGGTTTAGGGTAGATTGGGGCAGAAAATGACTAAGGAGGGGCAGCGCTAAGCCAAGGAAAGCCTGTGTTGGGGGATAAAAGGGCTAAGATGACAGATCAGGGGGTGAAATGGCAAGAGAGCCAAAAAATGTCAACTTTGGGGGAGGAAAAGGCCCAAGGGCTTGATGCAGTGACAAAGGAGGCTCAGCAAGGAGGGCGCTGAGGGTTTCAGGGGCTAGAATCCTACGACAAGCCCTTTAGGGCTGCTGTCTAGCCTTCCAGAGGGAGGTTGAGGCCAAAAAAGGTCATGAACAGCTTAAGAGAGGCGTACAACTTGGACAGAAGGGGTCAGAGTGCTAATCTAAGGAGGAGAGAGGCTGATGCAGGCCTTGGAGGGGCTGGATCTAGTCCTTGAAGGGCTGAAAAGAAAAACCTTTGTCTCAATTTTTATTTTCTTCCTTGGATTTGAATTTTGCTAAAAACTTCTTCAGTGGATAGCTTTGCAGAATTTTCAAGAGGCTAGATCTTACCCTCAAGGGCCTAGATCTAGCTCTTCTTCCACTTGATCCAACCTCCAAAAAATAAAAATACAACACCCAAACCCCAAATATATACAAAAAAATCTAAAAACCGCAACCTAAGTTAGAAAAAATAATTTACAATTAAAATTACAAAATTATTTTACAAATTATACAAGGGTTTCAAATTGATTTTGAGGAATAATTTTTTATAGTATTTTTTCCTTTGTGAATGACGAAAAATGCTTCAGAAGATTTATGCTCACTATAGCTTTAGCAAAGATTTAATCCACCACAAAAACTTAGGATCCAAGCAAAATGATCCTTGTCCACAGTCTTTGAACTTAGAGACTAAGGAATGAAGTACCTGCAATCACTATGTATTATCTCAAAATAATCATATAAAGCCAAACATAAGAAACTCGTAGTTAGTACATTCCACAAATCAACGAACAAGAACACCTCGAGTTGCACTCCAAAGTCTTTTACTATAGCAGAAAAATAGTTCCCATTGGGACAATAGTTTACACAAATGCTTCAGTAGCAATATTCTAGCCAGAGATTAAGATGACTAGAGACTCAACTAACTCTCTACTTTATAGATAAATCCTCCAAGTGGAAAAATAACCGCTAGTTTCTTTGATCCTTGTCAAAATAATTTTGGCCGTTGATAAACACTTCAAGATCTTTTAATCTTGGCCCTTGATTTTTTTTTTTTTTTTTTTGAGGAATTTTCGATTATCATTTAATTCCATTTTAATTAGCTCAAAATTAATTATTTTGAGCTAATTTCCTCAAAAAATTGACTTTGACTTAACAATCAAAGTCCAAGGGTCCAAATTTTCTTGAAAAATATAATATTCTCTTGGTGGAGAACCCTTAAAAGATGATTCCCTTCCCTTGGAGAATTACATTTCCTAAGACAACTTGACTATAATTAATTAATTTTCTGGCTTAGGATTTAATTTTATTTTGTCAAAAAAATTAATTAGTTTACACATGAGGGGATTTAATTATTTTTCCACCTTCTAATACATAAGATTTTACATTTTCAACCCTCAAAGGGGGAATACACATTTTGGATAGACCCTCAATACACATAACCCATCCGCGACATAGTATGATCTAGTAGACCAAGTGATTCGTAATAAAATAATTAAGCCAACTAGCTTAAATTATTCTCAAATCACTTTTACATTAGACTCGACTAAAAACACTAGGAATCACCTAAGATTTTGACAATAAATTTCACCTTAGCTTTGGGGTTTAAGTTGGAGGGGAAAAAAATCTTTTGATTAGCTGTGTTTGGAAACACATACAATCAGCGAGGTTAAAAAACCTCCTAGGATGAAATTATCACCAAAATGATAGGCTTACCTAGGTTGTTACATATACTCAAGGTCTTGCTAGGATCATTTATATCATATAACTTGCAGAATGGGTTGACCATGACATATAGACTGCTGATATGTGATTTGATCCTGTGGAAAAAATAAGCACTTCTGCTTCCTTGGAACTTTGACAATTTGAGTGTAACAGGGCTGACCTGAACTTGAAAGTAAAATTTTCCTTTTTGAAAAGGAATGACTATTCGTGGAGCTGAACTAAATCTTTATCAAGCTGACCTACACAAGGAGACATAGGCTTCTTTAAAAAAAATAATTTTGTCTTCCATGCAATCTTCTCTCAAGGCTGATTGAACACATTGACTTAGGGAAAATTGATTTACAATTACAAACCTTCTTCTAGAGCAACAATGAAGTATTAAGGCCATAAATTTTTGGGTCAATGACTAGTGCTAAACCCATCCATATGGGGCATCAAACTTCAAACATCAATATCTCTCCCACCAAGAGGACCCACAATGCGTGCCACCTACAAATGAAATGGTGTGACAAGTGCTACCAATCTTGGGGGTCCTTGCATCCAAATTCACTAATTTGTGCACACAAATTACAAAACAAATGTCGGTCCATTCACCCTTTAACATCAATGGCAATTTCTTCCAACAATCTCCCCCTTGGTCATTGATGTCAGCACTCATGCTCCTCCTATCTCCATGCTTCACTTCATTTATCTCCATGCTGCACTTCCTTTTCTCTTTGCCTTTTTCATCAGTGGAATAGAGTGATTTACCTCTTTGTGGATGGTACCCCTGAACATATGGCACTCAACAAGACTTCTGTCTTCTTATCCTTCCCTTTGCTGCCCTTATGGCTCTTTTACTTGGCTGCAATTTTCTTTTGCTCTACTTGATCTGGAATGTATATGTTGTTTTGTCTTCTTATGGTTGTTGTAGCCAATCTTCTCGAGTCTTCTTCTCTGAGTTCATACTTCTTGGAGTCTAACAAGAGATTATACCCTTGTTTACACATTTTTCTAACACTAAGAAGATTGTGCTTCAAATCCTTGACTAGGAAAACATTTTGTGCTTTCATATGTTTACTTCCAAGATTTATACATCTTTTCCAAGTATCTTGAGAGAGGAATTATCTCCAAATGAAACATTGCCACTTTTTCCTTTCAAGCTGACAAATTTGTTTTGATCTCCTATCATATGTGTGGAGCATCCACTATCTATGTACCATTCATCTTCTTTATCTTTAGTGATGAATTCTAGATTGCAATTTTCTTCCTTTTTCTTCTCCCGTGTCATCTTTGGCTTCTCTTTTTTAATGATTGGAGCATTTTCTTTCATACGCCTGCAATCTTTGCCTTGTGACCAAGAGGATTGCACTTGTAGCATAGAATGTTTTGAGTCATTAGTGGTTCAAATGGATTGTAATTTTTGTTGGTAGATCCATGAACATTTCCTGATCTAAGGTTATTTCTTGCAAATTTGTAGCCATCCCTGCTTCGTACATAATTGTATCGTGTATTGATTTTACAATGGATTGCTTTGTGCCCAAAATTTCCACAAGAGCAATAATGTCCAAGAAAAATGTTTCCATACTTGGGAGAGTATGCTGATCTTCAGAAGTCTTTCCGTCTTGGAGGAGGTTCAATCCATTGTTGATCAACAAAACATCTTGAAGTAGCAACTTTTCTAGACCCCCTTTGAGTTTCTTGCTTCATAGGCTTGGGGCTTATGCCTTCTTTGCTTGAAAATGCACCTTCATAACTAAGTCTTGTTTTATTGCCTGGATATCTTTGACAATTGAGAATGTTATCCAAAACAAGTGAGTTATTCTAGTTCTTAGTGAGCTTATCCACTTCAACTCTCAATGACAAAACTTCTTCTTCAAGCTTCCTAAAATATTCTTTCTTCTTCATCTGGATCTTTAATACTTCCTCTTTTTTTCTTTGCTTCTTCAAGTTGGACCTTTAAGGAAATATTTTCTTTATCATGCTTTTCAAGTAGGCTTTTGAATTATCTATTTTTATTTCTGAGCCTAGCATTATCCATTTCATAATTCTTCAATTTTTCTTTAAGATCTTCATCTTCCTGTTTGGTCTCAGAATCATTTTTGAGTCCCCAGAAAGGATCTATTCTCATATTTGGTTCTTCTTCATCCTCTTTGTCATCATGATCATTATCTTGATTTGCTTGGGTTATGAAGATAAATTCTTCTGCATCCCCTTCTTCTGTGTCACTTTCATCTAAGGAATTATTATTTTCTTTATAGTACATTTTTTTCTTATTGGAGATTTTCTTTTCCCCAAAAGGACATCTCTTAGCATAATGACCTATTTTGCTACAATTGAAACATTTAAAAGGTAACTTACCTTTGTGTTTTCTGGTTCCTCTTTCGAGCTTCTTGATGAATTTTGCTTCTTTTATATCTGATTCATCGCCTTTTGTGTCTTCTAGCTTGAGTTCTTTGTTTCTTGACTTCTTTGAGGCTTTAAAGGCTGCTTCTTTGTTTGACTGTCCGTCTTCTGTGTCTATTCTCATTTCGTATGCTTAAGGGTGCTATGTAATTCTTCCATTGTCATCCTGGTCAACTCCTTGGTTTCTTCTATGGTAGATACTTTGGCATCATATCTCAAGGGAAGTGATCTCAAAACCTTTTGTATGATCAAGGGATCTTTAATTTCTTCTCCTAATCCTCTGATGGAGTTGACCACTTCATATCATCTACTCTGAGTAAATAAGTTGCAATATCTTGTTTTTCATCCATGTTTAGATTTTCAAAATGAGCTTTATACTTTTGAACTTTTACCCGCTTAATCTTATCATCATCTTCATAAGAGTTTTAAGTTTATCCCAAACATCCTTGGCTGTGGTGCAAGTCATTACCTTGGCCTTGACAATTCTTGATAATCCAACTGTGATGGCATGAAGAGCTTTTGAATTGCAACTGAAATACTTCTTCTCGTCAGGATTTGTTGGATGATTTTTAGGAACTTTGTAGCCATTTACGATGGAGAGCTTAACATCCACTCCTAGAGCCTTTAAGTAGGTTTCCATGCCACTTCTTAATAGTGGATAATCATTTCCATCAAATACGAGAATTGTCCTTGAAGAGAGGCCTTGCATATGATCCATGCTTTTTTATGTTCTTCCCTCCAGTGATTAGACTATTAGAGGGTAACATGCTCTGATACAAATTGTTGGAAATACTGGGGGGGGGGTGGTGAATCAATATTTCGTAAATTTCAACAATTAAAGATTACAAAGGAGTAGCCATCACATCACATCAAGGAATACATAAGAATTCTATGAAAAATTTATTTATGTTACAAGGGAAGCTACAACTTTCAGTTTACCAGTTATCAACCATTGCTAGAATGAGCTACAACCCTCGGTTTACCAACATCCACTTGAAGGAGGTGACAACCTCCTGAAGGAAGTTAAAACTTCCTTCCCTAGCACCACCCTGCGACCCTTAACAATAAATTATATAACGATAATCTTGGGCTACCGTACTAGGGACAATGACCCAAATACAACATTATTTAATCACTGCTATCTTTGCCTAGCCATGTTCAACATCAAATCTTCTCCATTAAGTATGCTACTATAACTCTAACGTCCATTGCAACAAAAATGGATTCTAATTCATACCTTCCATCAACTGTTCCAGATATGCCTTAGAATAGACTGCTGAGCTTCCTCAAAAGGCGACTTGGATCTGCTTTAAAGGACTACTTCAGAATTGACTCTAAACTTCTTCAAGACGGATATCAAGGTCTGCTTCAATCTTCTTACCAAAACAACTTCAAGACCTGGTCAAACACTTTGTCAAACTTGTCCAAGTATCACTTAATATTTGTAGCCATTGTACAAGATTGAATTCTCTTCTAGATCAACCCTGTTTATGCCTTCATACAACTTTAGACTAGCCCTTAGACTTAGCCTCAGACAACCTCAAGATTTTCCTTGAATCAGTGTTAGAAAACCAACTCGTAATATGCCTGAGAAATAGTTCAGAATCTGCTGCCTCATGTTAGCACAAAACAACCCTAGAAAGTGGCCAAGATGAGCCTCAAGAGCATTTCCTTAGAGGATTGAATTTGGCTTGAGGAAGGACCTTAGAATAGGCCGAATTTTTCTACCTCAACAAGAGATACGATCAGCCTCAGAGATGACTCAGACAACCTCAAAGATGACTTAGATAGGTTGTAGTACTTAAAACAACTTCAATTTAGGTCCATAAACAATCCTGAACACGAAAAATTCATCCTTGGAAATCATGTGAGAGAACCAATCTTTTAACCTTGGTCACAACTCTTCATATTACAAGATTTTCCTTTTTCTTTAGATCTTGGTCAAAACCCCAATCACTTGGGTAACTTGCCCAACAAACTCATTTTTGGTGGGTTTCCTTCTCTCATAAATACCTTTTGAGCTTCTTAAATTCGAACACTCCCTTCTAGTGAGGAAGGTACTTTCTTCACACTTTGAAATCTCCAACTCCATGAATTTCCTTGCATACCCATGACTGTCCTCACATGAGTGATGACTTTCCCTGGCATAGCCATATCTATCCCCACATGTGCCACATCTTCTTTTCTACTTGGGTAAGCTTTATCTTGCATGGTGCATGGTTATCCTCACATGCAACATGACTTTTCCTTGCACCACGAGTGTTCTCACATGGTTCGTGACTATCCTTGCATGGGCTGAAAAATTCACTTTCTCGGACTCCAACCTGAGGATTGAAACTTCCATTGGGTGGCTAATAATCCTTTGTAGTCTTCCTCTGAAGCTAGACTCCCTTTGAGCCTATACAACCTCCAATAACTCGCTCTGCTTTCTTGTGCACACTCTGATCTATGTGCTCTTCAACGTAGCTATGATTCCATGTTGAATTTTCCTTGTACCCCAGATTTAGTTTATGTCTAAACTATAGCATAGACACACTGAAGATACACAACATTTGTGAAATTTTTATCTATTGCAACAACCATACATTATTCTTCTAATTGTAAACTTAATTATGTAGTTTATTTTCTACGACTGCAATTTTCACCATAAAAATACTGCATAAAATAAAATACTGAAAACTTAGAAATTATAGCACACACAAGAATTTTGATACAATTATTTTTGGACAAATGTTTCCGGAAAAACCCAATGCGAGAAAACCGGTGCAGCCGATGAGGGTTTTATTATAATTCTTCAACAAAAATTCCGAGTACAATATTTTAGATGCCCAACTGGCAATCTAATCTTAAGAAAATACTGAAAAAATTATTTTGATAATTTTCTCTCACCCCACAACTAATTTCTGCCACCGAAATCACCTCCGTAGCCTTTGCGCTGAGCCACCTGCGTCACCCTCTGCGCAGACCTTACACTAGCCCTATGAGAATTTCAGCCTTCCTTTGTTTGCCTCTTCTATGGACTGGAGACCTTCCTCTCGGAATGCTGTTGCCCTCCTCTTCCACCTGCCACTGACCCTTTGGCTCTATTTTCTTTGCTGAGCTTTTGCTACTGAGAAAATCGAACTGCCTGGGCAACTAAGTATCTGCACTGGTGTATTCTCCATCTGCCCATCGACTTCTTCTTATAATCTTTTGTTGGAGCACGAATGACCAAGATTAAAACATAATCAATGGCCCAGATTAATTTCTTGTCGATCCTTGTGAGTTTCTAGATGATTCTCACCTTATCTCAATTAATACTGATTAATTAACCATATTCCCTAAATTTAGACTTAGGAAATATTTAAAAAACGGTTAATAATCTAAATGAGACACTTCTAGGCGGAATTTCCCGAAACGATTTATGGGTTCTCGAGATCTCATGTATTCTAGCCTCTCCACAATTTTTTTATGGCTAGAACACATCCGATGCTACAAAAACTAACAACATTAACAACAATTTGCATAACCGAAATTTAACAATAGTGAAATCAATTAAGTACACATTTATATGGCCCAAATTTCGACCTTTATTTGTCCATTGATAAAGAGTCATTAGGGTTCCCGTACCAAGGATCATGTCCCTTTAGTTCTCTGATACAACTAGTATACGTAGTATACAAATCTTAGAGCTTGAGATCTATTCCAGATCTACAATCTGCCCAAAATATCGAATGCATACCTAAGCTAATGCCTTCTACTCAAGACCCTTTGATTGTTGCTGTCCTTGGAAACCAGTGCTTTTGCAACCACGCTAGAACTTCTCGATTTGATAGATCTGTTTCAGATCAGATGAATTTTTTCTTGTAGATGTGACATTCCACCACTTAGATCTTACTTTCTTCTTGCAAATTTGAGTGTTTGACAATCAAATCTAACTTTCTTCCTACAGATCTAACCTTCCAACAATTAGATCTGACTTTCTTCTTGCAGATATGACCTTCCAACACTCATATTTGACTTTCTTCTTGCATATATGACCTTCCAATGCTCACATTTGACTCTCTTCTTTAAGATATGACCTTCCAACACTTAGATATGACTTTCTTCTTGCAGATCTGACCTTGCAGCACTGCAGATAGATTCTCCTGCTCGACCACCTTCTCCCTTTTGGCAGTAACTCCTTTAGCTGACTAGATCATGGAGAAACTCGACCTCCTTGCTACTACAACTCCTCTAATGCATATTTGTAGCTACGTCCTTTAGCCTCCCTCTCTCCACAAGTGGATGTCCTCCACTTATGTGTCTAGGCCTTTCCTTTGGTCTCCTATTTATAGATTTCCTTTAGGTTATTTGGGCAACCCTTGGTCCTTTAGGGTTTTTCCCACTCAATCCTTTAACTATAAATTAGAATAAACAATCAATTGATTTGGGTCCAAATCCACAACTTTGTGTCAAAACCCCAACCACTTCGGTAACGTGACTAACCAACTCACTTTTGGTGGGTTTCCTTCTCTCGAAAATACCTTTTGAGCTACCAAAATTCCAATAGACAGGAGTATGGGAACAATTCGATAACCTGATCGAGTGGGACTTGTTACCACTCAAACCAACAAGGGACTCAAGGGGGACTCCTAAGAGGGCAACTGCTAAGTTAAGGGTAGCGATGGAGACTTAGCCCACTATCACCACAACTAAGAATCCCTGCTCTTTACGGACTTTCACCGATGGGAGGAGACCAGGTAATTAGGAAATCAATTATAAAGGATGGATCAACAAATAGATGTGAAGTGACCTTAAAGACCCTTTCCCTAGGATAGGATTAAGAAGGAGCTTGCTTGATCTTTAAGCAAGGTATAAGACTTTCTAGGGAAAGGAGGTGAGGATTTGAGGGTTAGGTTTAAAGGAATATGACTTGAAAAGGATTTTCCCAATCCCTAAAATCCTTATAAAACTTGGATTCTTGAGTTGTTCTTAATGAATTGTCTTTGATAAGAAATGGGACCACACGGGGCCAAGTTGATCCAGCCCAGGTTAAGGGAATGGAATCTAGCAATCGATGATATTCTTAACCTAACCAAGGCAAGGGGAAATTATCGAACAAGAATTTTCACCTAAAGATGTCAAATTGATCCTATGAGGTACTAGCCTTGGGAACACTAGGGCAAAAATTGATCTTAGACCTAAGGCTTGAGGTATCTCGCAATCCTATTGTCGGAATGTCTTCAAATTCAGAGGAGACGTTGAGGACACACCAATGCCGTAGACCCTAGGAGATCGAAATATTTCTAGGGCTAGTTTCCCGGGAAATTGATGCCCTAGGTGACCCAATGTGGCTAGACCTAGAAGAGTGATGAAGATGGTGAAAAATATGGTTTAAATGACCACCCTTCGATGGATCAATTTGTAATTCCTCTTGGGGATATGGAGTCTAGGAGAATTGTGAAGATGAACTTAGTTTCTTGTTCAAGGAGGCTCTCAAAGTCAACTTTGTCCAATGTTAAGGGCAAGAGAATACAAGTGACCTTAAAAGCATTTATACTTCGTTGAAAATGGAAGAGGCTTATTGAGATAACTCAATCTCTAGGACAATTCATTCATCAAACATGGCCCATACATAGAGACAAGCTAAATAGAAACATAATTCCACATCGATGCTGTAAATGCATGCAACAATTAGCCCTAAAATAGCGAAAATCTCATAACCAATGTATGCAGCAAAATGATAGAAAATAGTGTTAAACTTCCACCTACATGTAAGAGAATATATCCAACCAACATCACATTTGCAATATAAGAAGCTCCAAGGATAGTAGAGCCCAATCCATACATCAAAATTCATCCATTATCCAAAAAATATCCACCAAGGAAAAAGTGCAAAGTTCTCTAATGAGATAATGATCCCAAATCCCAGTGATGATACAAATGGATCCATTCAACTCCTATTTTCACACCAATTAGGAGTTTGAATTACCTAATGAGCCTACATTAGCCCCTAAAAATAAAATAATGTCAAATTAACTAACTTTTGGTGACAAAGCCATCAAACTAGCTCACAAATGAAATAATAAGCCTCTCAAGAGGTAAAATAATAATCTATGCATGTTGTAGGGCCCTCCAAGAGGCTTGATGAGGTCCATAAGTGACAATTATGAATTAAATCCTTAAAAGTGATAGACAAGGGGGTGGCCCCTTGTTCTCCAAACAATAAACCTGTGGTGCTCCTCGTGGTTGTGGTGACACATCAATGACGTCATGGGTCACCATATGAGTCAAAGATGCCTATAGACCATCTTTAAGGGTTCAGATGATGGAATGAATACTTCCATGTCATCGTACAAGTCTTGGGACACTTGCCAAGTGTGTGGTGCATTTGTGGGGCCAACTGGGTATAGTGTACTAAATGCATCTTCCTCGTCCAAAAGGTGGATCTCTAGCAATCTCTGAACATGTTTGGGGATCCATGGAGTGATGTCTACTGCTGTGGAGGCCCATGGCTCTCTACACACACCCTATATGTGCCAATGAATTCCTCTGGAGGGTTAGGACCTTGTATAAGGAAACCAAACCCAAATGGACACCATCTGCAATCCTGCATAAGATTCAATGTGTCCCCTAGCCTTCCAGTAAAACAAGTCATTAAAGTAATCGGGTAAAAGAGCTTACAAATCATGGACTAGTGGACCCTTCAGAATGACATGCCCTTCCAAAGAGGGCTTTGGCATGTGCTAATGTCTCCAATCTCCAAAGGGGGTTAGCCAGGTACCTTATTAGGTGATTTCTACCTTTAGAGGGGATATTATGTCCAATTTACATCCCTCAAATGGTGGTGGCATGTGATAAAGAGGTGAAATGGTATAAGGAATGAGAGGGGCAACCCTGGGTCACATATTAGGGCACAAGGGTAGGTAGAAAAAGGGAAGCCCAAACTCGAGGGAGCAATCATGGTACATGATGTGCCTTGACCTGAATTTTTCCACCCTTCTTTATATATCTTTTGTCTTTTATAATTTTTCTTTGATTAATTGCTCGAGGCTCAAAGGACAAGAGCATGATGTGTAAGATATAGCAGTGATTATCCCATTTTTGGTAGGGCGGTTCATTGCCCTCTAGGGGTTGGGAGAATCATTGGTTCCTGAATGATCAAGGAGGCTCATCTAGGGCCTATGGAACCAGGGTGATGGGCATGGGTATGCGGTAGAGCTCATGTATTGGTTTTTTCCCATGTGCTAATTATGTTTGTCTCGACAATCTTTTGCATCTTGTGGTACATATTCCTGTTGAATGTGGCCATTTATGCTTTTGCTTTTCTTTTTAGCTGCTTCAACCTCCGGGGCATTGTTTCAAGCCCGACCCAAGGAGGGGGCAAGGGAATGTGGAGGCTAACCCTATGTGGACCTAGGTGGAAGAGATGATGAATGGGGGTATAGTGAATGGAAGGGGAGTAGTATATGTGGATAAGGGAGAGGGACCACAAATCCAAAGTCAGGGTTTCCCAAGTAGTACCACCCTAAAACCAAATGGTCAGTAAAGGAGATCCCACGAGGCTAAAATCCAAGGGTAACATCCAAAAAAGGTCAAGGGGACAAAACACAAACTAAGCCCACTCTTTCTGCCGGATTCCCCCATCAATCCATGCCTCGAAGTGTCCATGATATGTAAACCCAATACTCAATTACCAAATGACAAGGCATACCTTTAGGTTCGGGAGGCCCACCTTCAAACATATGATCAATATAGATGGGTGAGGGACCACATGGTTGGCTCATGTGGCAAAGAAATGGCACAACAAGCTAGTTGAGGGATACAAGGGGATGCTAGCTGCTGGCTAAGGTCCATCATGGAGAAAAAAATTGTAAAATTGTGTAGATGTTCTATGCTTGATGCAAATTTACTTCTCACTACAGCAATCACATAAACAATCAAGTAAAATTCTTGATAGAACATACCAGTGGATCTATAGAAGACAAACCAGAAACAGAAAAATGTGGTGGTGCGTTACGACGGTCAACAGGATGCTTCAACCAGCAAAGTCTCCTTGGTCAGCCAACCCAACATGTGTCACAACAACTCTCAAAACAGCCAGACGATCAACTCAAAGTCAACCCCAGAAAAGTAGCAACAGCAGCAGCAACAGCAGCAGCACCAGAAGCAACAGCAACAACACCAGAAGCAACAGCAACAACAACTGCAATAGCAGCAACAGCTGCAACAACAACAACAACAGCAACAACAGCAACAACTGCAACAACAACAATAGCTGCAACAATTGCAACGGAATTCTCTTCGTCCTTCTTTCCCATGTGTGAACCGAAAACTGCCTCCAAGGAGCTCGAACCAATCAGAAGAGGAGAGATGATGTGTGAGGATGAGATGATGAAATGTCCTCCAATGTTGACTCTATTTATATCAATCACTGAGGTGTGTGACACATTTGCTGGGGGTGTAAAACCTTAAGGTCGACCTGCACATATTTTGAAAGTATTAAAAATAAATTCAAAATAAATGTTTTGCTCATCGGATCAAGATGATCTTTAGATCGATCTTGCACCTCTTCGAAAGAGGAACCCAATAAAAATATTGGTGTCTTCATTTGAGCGTCACAACATGGAGTTTGGACCTAGTTGTCCAATTTTAACACTCCCTCTCAACTAGGGAGAACTCCATCCACCTGTGCAATCAAACATCGTGTGTCATCCCGCCGTAACTTGCTTTGCTGGCCTCTTTATTTAGAACAGAAGTGGGTCAGCCACAAAGACATCATTCCCGGTTGACAGATTCAGCCCAGAGGTCCGAAACCTCTATAGGACTCACAAAGAGTCTCATATATACTAACCCGAAGTTAGTTTCACTGACCCAAAGTCAGTTTGGAGGTCCGAAACCTCACATGGACTCAAAGAGTCACATACCAACCCGAAGTTGGTTATCTGACCCGAAGTCAGTAGGAGGTCCGAAACCTCACTAGACTTGATCCCAGATGAAGTGGTTGAACTGTGTCATCCTAGATAGGGAGTACGACAATCTCTGACGCGTCCATCAGTATTTACTACTAGTCTCTAGATTTTCCCACCTCATTGGTCAAATGAGAGGTACTTCCCATGAGTCCGAAACTCAAATGGGTAGGATGCATACGGGGCACAGATCATGAAGGCGAACCAACTCAATCATCATAACGGTGGGGCAGAAGAACCACAAGGTTCGGCAAGCCTAGCCCCGTGTGTGCTTATAGCTCCGAGGAACTATCCCCAAGGCCCCCCAGAGCTCCCAGAGCTCATCGTCGAATAGGACCCTCAGAATAGGGTCGTTCCACGATTCCAAGGTTCTCACAGAAGGTTAGGAACATGACCTTCCCCAAGGGCATTGTGAGAATATCTGCGACTTGCTCATCAGTTCTTATATGATCGAGCCTTATGACGCCTCGCCGTACCATATCCCGGATAAAGTGGTACCAACCATCAACATGCTTGGATCGTTCGTGGAACATGGGATTCTATGACAAACGAATCGCCCTCAAGTTATCACAAAGGATAACGGTGGCATCTAGTACATGCTTGAACAGCTCACTAAAGAGCTTTCGCAACCAAGTGGCTTCACAACGGGCCATACATGCTGCAGTGTATTCGCCCTCAGGGGTGCTCAAGGCTACCGACTTCCGTTTCCTGCCCGAAGTAGATCTACTTGTGAAGTAGCATCCAGATGTGCTCTTGCGATCCACCACACTGCCAGCCTAATCAACATCAACATATCCATGGAGTGTCATACTCCCGACAGTGTATCTCAGCCCATGGTCTATCGTGCCACAGAGATATCTCAAGAGTTTCTTGGCACCAACCCAGTGAATGTTATGATCAACCATGTGTTGACTCAAAGTGTTCACTGCAAAACATACGTCTGGACGGGTGTTCACTAAGAACATCAGGGCCCCTACGAGTTGATGATACTCAGTAGGATTTGCTAGCATGGGCCCAGCAGCGCTGCCGCTCAACTTCTTAAAGTTGAGCTCCATCGGTGTCGACATGGATTTGCAGTTCACGATACCAAATCTTTCCAGAAGCTTCACAATGTATTTTCCTTGAGAAAGGAAAATCTCGCCAGGTCTCTGCCAGACCTACAGGCCTAGGAAATAGTGCATCAGTCTTAGGTCCTTTATCTCGAACTCAGCAGCGAGCTCCCTCTTGAATGAGAGGGTCAACACCTGTCAGGAAGAGGTCATCCACATACAACACCAGAATGAGAGGCTTCTCCCTGTCTACCTTGAAGTAAAGGTTCGGATCAACATTACTACGAGTGAAGCCCAGCTTCATCAGGTAGCTATCTATCCTCTCGTACCAAGCTTTGGGTGCTTGCTTCAGCCCATAGATGGCTTTCTTCAACCTGCAAATAGGGGTGCCCCGATCCTGGACTTCGAACCCCAGAGGTTGCTCCACATATACCTCTTCCTTTATTGCACCATGCAGAAATGTGGTCTTCACATCCATCTGATGGAGACGCCATCCTTGCGTAGCAGCAAGGGCTATGATAGATCGAATGGTGGTATATCGGGCCACAGGTGAAAATATGTCATCATAGTCTATACCTTCCTTTTGAGAGAAGCCATCGACAACGAACCTTGCCTTGAACTTTTCAGCACTTCCATCAGATCCATGCTTGATCTTGTAGAGCCATTTCGAGGTGACAACTACTTTGTCCTCCGGTCTTGGAACCACATCCCAGACATCATTCTTCATTATGGACTCATACTCTTCGTGCATAGCATCCTTCCAAACTTGATGCTTTACGGCTTCCTCAAAAGATCCAGGCTTGGATTTGTACAATAGTACTCATGGTTGCTAGATACCCTTGGTATCTACTTGGCTTCTTGCTTTCACGGAAAGTCCCCCTTTGGGGCCATATGTCCCTCAGCATCCTCGAGAGTGACCTTGAGCCATGATGGTCTCTTCCCCAGTGAAGGAGGTGGATCAATTGGGTCCATCGGTCCTTCAATATCGGGCATCGTCTCGTCTTTCGGTCCTTCAAACCTTACTTCATGGTCTTCCTCAGATCTCAGAAGATTGACTACTTTCTTCAGGGAAGCATCTTCGTTAAAAGTGACATCGTGGCATATCTCCACTTCCCTTTGACCAGGCACATAGACTCTATAGGCCTTCGAAGTTTCGCTGTAGCCCACAAACATTGTGGTCTCCCTCTTGATGCTAGCTCCTCTGCAAAAGTTCTTGAACTCGTTCGTCTCATATAATAAGAACATCCTCCCAAGGATGTCACGGGCAGCATACCAGACATATCAGAATGTATCAATGCAAGACATCAAATGTCTTTGTGACGCTTGAGGGGAAAGGTCCCCTTGTATGCTTTCCTTCAGCACAACCTTGACATACACCTTCATGATTATTTGAGAACACGGGCATCCCCGTCACCACCTTCCTTGCTTCGGGAAGGGCTTTGTAGTGAAGGTGTCCAAACCTCCAGTGCCATAGTTTAGATAGTATCACATGTCATCGTTCCCAGTGGACTTCCTCCAACCTGGTAGAGTGTATCAACTCTAAACCCAATCGTGGTGGCTTCCTTGAAGCTCTTCTTTCACATGCGCACCTTTACATCAGTGAATGCCACATTGAAACCTTTGTCTTCCATGGTCAATATAGACACAAGGTTCTTCTTCAAATTAGGTACATATAGTACATCCTACAAGCAGAGGACTTGACCTTGAGACAAGTGGAGGGTCACAGTCCCTGTCCCTTTCACGGGATATGTGGCATTATCTCAGATTAGTATCCTTCTCAACCATATCAGATAGTGCTTCCTTGAACCCAGTGAAGTGCCTTGAGGCACCACTATCTATCAACCAGACATCCATAGTGTCGGGTGGAGATGCAACAGAGAGGGCACATACGAGGATGAATTCATTTCTTTTATCAACAACATTTGATTCCTCATACTTGGAATTTCTCGACCTTTTGAAAGGTTGTTCATTTCCGCCGGAGGGAGCCTTCCTCTTTCCCTTGAATGTCATTCCTCCAGTTGTTGTTGTTGTCATCACCATCAGGAGAATCCTTCCTGAAAGGACATTCTCTAGCATAGTGACCTAGCCTATGACAAGTGTAACAGTTGCCCTTCTTTCCTTGGGCCCCTGCTCTTCCTTTGTTCTTTGGACCACCAAAGTTCTTCTTTTTGGAATGAGCAGCGTAGGCAACATTTCCTTCATTTCCATACTCCTTCATTTTTGTCTCTTCTTGAACGCATCTTAATAGTACTTCGTCAAAGTCAGGTATCACATTATTATTTAGAATGGTAGTGTTGAACACATGCCATTCGGATGGGAGCCCTCCAAGTGCGGTGAGTACCATCTCTTGATCAGCGATTGTCTCCCCAATAGTCAGCAGATTGTTCCTGATCTCGGTCAGCTTCAGAAAGTATGATTGAACAGACTCATCCCTGCCTTTCTTCAGATTCTTCAATTGATTCTTGAAGAATAGTACTTGATTTGCATTGTTGGCCTTGAACATGAGGACCAAATTATCGTACATCTCTTTGGATGTGCCTAGTTCAGAGATGTAGGCCACCAGACTCTTATGAATGGATTCCCTGATCTCCCCCATCTTGTACTTAGTTTTGGCAGCAGTAGTAGCAGTGGATGGAAGTTCTTGGATTTTACCCTGCACATAGCCCATGACATCTTGGTTTTCCAATTTAAGATCCAATATCATCTTCCAAGCATGGAAGTCATCCTTCCTAGTCAATTTGTCATCCTCCTTGAAGCCATAGTTTGTGGAACCCATTTTCTTTTTCGGTGATTGCAACAAATAGGGCTTGTCTTCACCTCAGCTCTGATACCATGTAAAATTGTGTAGATGTTCTATGCTTGATGCAACTTTAATTTTCACTACAACAATCACATAAAAAATCAAGTAAAATGCTTGATAGAACATACCAGTGGCTCTATAGAAGACAAACCGGAAACAAAAAAATGTGGTGTTGCGTTACGACGGTCAACAGGATGCTTCAACCAGCAAAGTCTCCTTGGTCAGCCAACCTAGCATGTGTCACAGCAACCCTCAAAACAGCCATACGGTCAACTCAAAGTCAACCCCAGAAAAGTAGCAACAGCAGCAGCACCAGCAGCAACAACAGCAACAACAACAACAACTGCAACAACAGCAACAAAAGCAACAGCTGCAACAACAGCAACAACATCAACAACTGCAACATAATTCTCTTCGTCCTTCTTTCCCACGTGTGAAGCGAAAACTGCCTCCAAGGAGCTCAAACCAATCAGAAGAGGAGAGATGATGTGTGAGGATGAGATGATGAAATGTCCTCCAACGTTGACTCTATTTATATCAATCACTGAGGTGTGTGACACATTTGATGGGGGTGTAAAACCCTAAGGCCGACCTGCACATATTTTGAAAGTATTAAAAATAAATTCAAAATAAATGTTCTGCTCATCGGATCAAGATGATCTTTAGATCGATCTTGCACCTCTTCAAAAGAGGAACCCAATAAAAATATTGGTGTCTTCATCTGAGCATCACAACATGGAGTTTGGACCTAGTTGTCCAATTTTAACAAAATTTCTCTTAGGGATATCACCCATGAAGTGGTGGGTAACAAGACTTAGAATTGCAGATAGAGTTTGGTCATAATGCCAAACATGTAGTAAAAGGGGTTGGAATAGTTGTATTTCAACTTGATTCAAGAGACCAGATGGAAGTGAAAGATGTGTTATGGGTACTAGAACTTCGATGGAATCTACTTTTTGTCTCTATGATGGAGAGGAAAGGGTTTTGTGTAGCCTTCTAGGATGGGAAGGTGCTGATGCTTAAGGGATCTAGCTTTGATGAGGGACATATCATTGGAGTTAGAGATATCAACCTGTATATGTTAAGAGACCTGTTGTCCTTTGAGATAATTATAGGTTAATTAATTATGCCACAACATCTAAAATACTTTGTTGTTTTTTTAAAGAAAGTGTTTTGGATGAACAATGTGATGAGCAGATTTAGGCAAGTGCTTAAACTTTAATAATACTGAACATTTAGAAAGGGCTAATTTTTTACCTC
This sequence comes from Pinus albicaulis, assembly GCA_034641835.2. Lineage (NCBI taxonomy): Eukaryota > Viridiplantae > Streptophyta > Pinopsida > Pinales > Pinaceae > Pinus > Pinus albicaulis. The sequence continues at coordinate 1,451,064,993 of CM076572.1, read as the reverse complement.
TGGACAGTGATTTGATTTGAAAGTGTGTGAAAAGAAGAGATGTAAGAAGTTACGATTTGCTAAATATTCAGATTGAATTTTTAGTTGATCATAAGAAAGAAAGCAAGTAAACAATGTTTACAACTCAACAATATATATTTAACCTTATGAAGATGACTAAAAATTTATAAAAATATAGGGACTTATAAAGACAAATAATCCAATAAACCAATCTGTAAAATAGCTGATAACTTCAGAGGGGATTTAAGATAGACTGACATTCATTTTTCTCTTATCGTATTTTCTTCATAGAACTGAAATATATGTAGAACAACAAGATGAAGTAAAAACACTAGAAAGAACTCACAAGGTGGCAAGCTGTTCGAAACAAATTCCAGAATCCTTCCATTAATATCCAGTGATTTCAGTTCAATACAAATCTGCTTTAGAAAAGCTCATCCAAGGTTTAAACCCTTTACAATTCGTTTTGTGGAAGTATTTATACAACATTCTTCAAAAATATCTAGATCCTTTTAGGAAATATCTAAAACTATTTATCAAAACAAAAATGAAAAAAATTAGTAATCCCAAACTAAGCAAGCTGCTGGCTCTATAATAGAGAATTTCTGGTGCTGATTGGATCTGGAAAATTGGAGTCTTCGTTGCTGAATCTGCTCTGGAAACCTGCTGACTGGTCATCCTAGTAATTCACATAGTTTTTCCCATATCTTTTCATATGGCAGTGAAAATCAACTTAACTTTCGATAGACTTCATCCACTTCTGTGTATCTTTCGAAAGTAGGTTTGGCAAGAAACAAATGAGGTACCTCATGTTTAATCAACAAATCAAAGCCGAGTCCTTCCATGAATGCTTTACCTGTGATGGTTCCTGTAATCTTGGCAAACTTTGACCTATCCTTGGCAATATCATGTAACTTTGTTTGATAATCTTCCAACTGAACTAACTTATCTCCCATTTCTTGCAGTCCAAGGAGACCTTTCTGATTCAAGACATTAAATTTCCTATGGAACCTCTTCACCATATTCTGCAAATTTTCACACTTATTTTCTAATTGTAACATAAGAGTTTTCTTAGTGAGGACTTTCCTCACTTCTAGAAGGCTATTTGTTTTGTCTTCAATGTCCAATTCTTCTAATTCCTCTTTGGATTTTGAATTTAGGAATTTGATTATGGCCATTGCATCACTGGGTTTAGTATCTATTTCCTTTTTCACCTCATCAATCAAACTGTTTGATTTCATAAGAAGTTTATCTTGTTCAAAGATAATCTGAATAGATGGCCATATTTTAATTATTTCTTCATTTATTTCAATCCAGATATTCTCCTTAGCTTGCACAATAGTGTTATCCATAATGTTTTGATTTTCTAAGTACTGTATCCTTTGTGAAAGCTTGTGAGTCTTCTATAATTCTACTAGATAAACTCTATCTGATTTAAGCTTTTGTTCTTGTAACTTATCCAATTTCTCTGTAAGTTTTTCAATTTATTTACCTTTAATAGCTAAATCATCCATGGCTTTAGTTATATCTGCTGTTGCAGTGATGGATTGTGTTTCTAATGATGAAAATGCTGTTGAAGTTGATGTTGTGGCTGCTACTAAAGTAGATGCTTTCCATGTTGATGTACCTGCTATTGGAGCTACAACCAATGGAATAGCTTGTACTGGAATGGTTTGCTGCTCCTTTCCTTTGAGGAGTTTCTCAATCTCCTTTTCCATTTTGGAGATTTGATCATTTTGTTCAATGACTATCTTGAAAAAATCCTCCTTTTCTTTCTCTAATTCCCCCAATTCTTTGGTCTGTGGATCTTCAGTTGAAGAAAGCTTTAGTTGTTTCCTTAGAGCTGCTATGCCTGCATTCTTTGATTTGATAATTTCTTTAGCTGCTTTAATATTACTGGGATCATATCCCAATTTTATCACCAGCTCTTCTAAAGACTTTATTTTTGTATCTTTAGCTAGAGAAGAGATCTCTCTAACTTCAATTGAGTTTGGATATTTTACAGAAAATTTTGAAGTTTAGCAGTTGTCATGGCAGAATTGGTTAAGGTACTGAAAATCATTTCACCAGATTGCTTATGTAGATCCATTTGATCTATGGGGTGAATGGTTTTTGTATCAAAAGAGAAAATTGATTGCTTATAATCATCTGCTGTCCGAGGCTAAGAACCTTGGGTTCTAGGAAATAAATTTGCATCTTTCCTTCTTCTGAATCAAAAGTTGATAGAAGTCTATGTTGGGAAGTTGCTGTTTGCTTCTAAAATTGAGAAAATGTAGTAACTTTCAGTGCCAGATTCCTTCTTTTATTTCTTGATAGGCAACGAATATACTTGGTTCCTTTTGACTGCTCTGTCCCAACTCCCTTGCTGGTGATGAAATCAGTGTAAATGCTTTCATTGGAGTTATTGGGGTTGTTGGAGATGGTGGAATATTATCTTCTCTCCCTAAGACTAAGGGAGTACATGCTCTAGAGAGAACAATTGGATGTGATTGTTCAATACTTTCTTGCTATTCATCCTCTTCATCTGTTTTCTTCTGCCTTTTGTTATATACAATGAAATCCTTAGCTGAGATTTCTGACACTGAAGGGGAAATGGTTTCGCTTGGTCTTTTCTCTCCCTTTTCTTGAGCTAATAGAGTCTATGAAGTAGATTGGATTTTCTCTTCAACTTCTTGCAAGGTGTTTTCTTGCCACTCCTCCTGATTCATGAATTGCTCAATTTCTGGTCTTGGAGTGTGAATATAGGGAGCATACTTATGTTTTGTTCTCATTTTTGAAATTTTATCAAAAGGATCATAAGACCAGGTAAATCTGTGCTTAAAATTCATGGTTTTTAAGATAATGTCTGCTTCTTGCCCTGTTGTCCTTGCATTACATGTGAAAGGACCAATCTTTGTTTTTTTTTTAAAATGAGCCTTTTTCTTAGCTGCCTAAAAATGTACTTGATCCATATTTATCATTTTTCTGATGAATTCCAAAGCAAATATCGTAATTGGCACAATATTTAGGGAGTTTATAAGGGGCTAATTCACAACCATATATCCTGATTTCTGTATAGCTTTGGTATAAATACCAATCTCCCTTCTTTGTTTGATCACTCAACTGTAAAATTCTCTTGATCTTTGGGTCTATCCTGGGCTCTACATTGCTGTTCAACAAACTGGCTGCTACATGTTAGAACTGATCCGCAAATTGACTAAATGTAAATTCTGTGCTATCCCTTTTGACCAAGGGGTTCCAGTGAATGACTGACCGAGGATTGCCCTGGCTGTCCATCTTCTGTAGTTGAAAGGGAAATCGGTTTGACTGATAATAAATAAAAAGATAAACTAGGACTGAGGAATATCTGAAAACTCCTTCACTTGAAATTTTCATGAATTGTTCATGAATCATTTTTGCTATGAACTCACTGTAACATAAGATAGTGGGTGGTTTTTCTCCACTTGAGAAAATAGAGAGAAAAGCAAACATGTGCTCATCTATCCATTGGTCTGAATGATATCCTAAAATGCAAGCAATTATTGAAACAATTTGCTTGGCCATCTCTGGAAAAATTGAAGCTAGATAGGGAGGGTTTGTCTTAGGTAACTGGGCATCATCAGGCAAGATGGTTTCAAAGACTTTGGCTCTTTGGGGGAAGTCTAATTTGTTGTACATTTCCATGAGGGAATCTTGGTGAAAAGGCTTTGCAAGACCATCATCTTTAATTTGAAGCATTTCAGAAATAGAGTGGCCATAAATGTAAAACAGACTTTTGCAATTTTGTGCCACAATAGTTCTTTGGTTGGTTATTTAATGAAATTGACACCAGGTGACAAATTCAGGAAAGTAAGGGGTTTGAGGACAAATATACTGAGGCAAGGTGGAATCCCATAATCCAATTTCATTACTGTTGTCCAAATGTTTTTGGTGGAGGCAATTGTGAAGTTCGTAAAGGTCAAATTCACAATGGGTCTTTGAAATCTGGTAAAGATGGTCAACTAAGGGTTGGTGGTCCAAATCTACAACTAGGGGTAGCACTGGGTTATCCTGAGGGGTAGATTTACTCTTAGGAGCCATTTTTGAACAAAAAAGGAGAGGATTGATTGTAAATACCTGTTAAATTGATGCTTGGGTGTTTCGAACAGGTATTTGGGCGACACTGCAATTATATGAAAGCCTTTTCCGGAACGCTGAGGTCATTAACAAATCACAACAGTGTTGAAGTATCCGAGTAGTTAGCGTGGAAATTCTGCTGTTGAATTCAAATAGAAGCTTTATAGTTTTAACAGATATCCATAGTGAACGTTTATTTTTGGCGCGGGGGGGAAATTCAATGTCAAATGACATTGCAATGGGAAAATAGATACATTATAACGAACATGTTACAACGCGTAAATGGAGGACATGTGGCAATTAGCAATTGGTATGTGAGATGACATGGAGGGTGACGACGGAGTGGCGACAATAAATGGTGTAACGGTCAATGGAGGGGAAAGACGATTTTTGAAGAGGACCCGAAGGGGGGTGCAAGCGGTAAGTGGGATTGAAGAGGAGGGGTGCAGATTTGATGAGGAAATGCCACATTGCCAGAGGCAGTTTTTTGGATTCAACTTACCGAGCCCCCCCCGACAGGCTAGGGGGGAGTGGGGAGGCAGGCCACATCTCCTCTGTTCATTGCTGCATATGCTTTATCAAATAGAACGAAAAGTCACATCACTGCCTTTTATTACAACTTTGATTAACCATATTAAATGTATGGTTAATTTTTATTTAAGCTTTTAATAATATAAAATTTTAAAGAAAAGTATAGTGGCATTTAGACTAGCGCACTATATACATGGCTAACTAATTTTTTCAAAGAAAAACATTTGAATATGCTTTCTTGTAATTCTTTTCTTTTTCTTTGCTATTCCCTATGCCTAACATTTTTTACTTTTTTCCTTTTTGTTTTATTTTTCTTATTTCTACATTTTGCCTAACATTATTTGATTTTTATTTTTCTTCTACAACATCTAGCCTATATGTTACAACAAGACCATCCTATTTGAGCGATGGCACGAAGAAGAGCAATGATAGAGGACAAGGAGAAGCTGGCTCCAAAGGTTGAGAAATTAAGAGGGAGTCAACCGTTAGGTTGAGGAGGGGAGGAGCAGTGGACATACTCTTCCAAATTTGTCAAGAAGGTTTCTTGGTATGAGATGACCTTATATGATTTTCAAGAGCAGGAGGATTCTAGGAACTAGGCTAAGGAGAGTGGGACTTCAAGGATTTTTCTAGACCAAATGGAAAGGAATGCCTCTAGTTCATAGGGAGCAACCACGGTAGCAGACGTCGTTCTGAGATCAAAATCAATTCTAGGGGGAAAAGTACCTCCCTTGCTAAGATGGAGTGTTGATGTTTGTAGCTCGAGTAAGTACTTTTGTGCAAGCCTAAGTTTCTATGAATGTAGAAGTCATCCAAAGTCTCCTTAGACACTTTCTCTAGCATGACCAAGTTGCATTTGTATCTTAGCCTAAGTCTAAGTTAAAAGCACATAATTATTATGTTGGCTTATTGAGCTAAAGGAACATTAGAAAAACTAAATTATTTACTGTAGTCATTATGTTTTAATCTCAACCCTTGATCTCAAGTGAGGCAAGATCTAATTTTGGTTGTCAATCACTTTGGAGATTAGGGTTAGGGATTTAGTTCAATGAAAAGTTATAAAAGCAAGGCTAAGTAGAAGGAGAAGACACCATACAACATCACAAGATTGAGAGATGTATCTTAGTGAGTGTAATACTCTAGTGTGTTAGGTGACAGGTCCAAGGAAGGGGGAAACAAGGAGATCCAGATCAACCAAGGAGGGCTTGATTACCTAGATTAGATCCAATAATGTACATGTATTTGTTCATTCGCACCATTATCCTAGGACAAGAGCCCATGTAGTTTTTGAATCAATTTAATGAATAGATTTGATTGAGTAAAATATGTTGGGTCAATTTTTTGTGTGATTGGTTATATTTTGATTCTGCTAATATTAAGAACCTAGTTGTGCATTCATTTAGTAGATTTGTAATCTGTTAGGTTAATGGTTTGTTTGGTGTTAAGTTCGTAGGAAAACTAACTTTAAAAATCTTATTTGTTGTTTTATGCATGTTTCAACCATTAAACCTCCATTGCAAACCGCAAACTCTACATATCTATTTGATAGTCTTGATCCTTTGTTGAGTTTACTGTAAGACTTTCTTCTGGCTGTTATATGACATTGCATGCCCTATTATTGAAAAGATCTAAAACTCTAACTTATAACAGCCCTCCAATTTACTTAATTGATCTAGGGACACAGTGTTTGCATTTTGGTAAAAATTTTCTTAACCTTCCAGGCACCATTAGTACCCTATCCCATGCATTACACCATTAGTACCCTATCCCATGCATTAGACCTTATCAATCATCTTGAACCCTTATTGAATATCCTTTAGGTGATCTATATAGAGAAGCCAACCTTATGGTTCAAATACCACTAAATAGTTGGAGAAAGGCTGCTAAGGTGACGGTGGTAGACGATGTCTTGTGGCAACAAGGTTTGGACTTGCCTAGTGAGGCTTTGCACTAGTCCTGCTAGATTTTGTGGCAACAGGTACAACTCAAAAGCACAATTCAAGACCACAACTGCAAGCAAAACCTCCAAAATCACTATAAAACATTTTACATACCTCTATTTTTGCAGGTAGAATATATAGATGAATGCTCTTGCATGTCATATATGAGACATGTTCTCAAAATATAGAATGTAGGTCTGATAAATAGAGAAAGATGGTAAGGGAATAATAGGAGAACGGATTGATTAGGGATGAAGAGAAGAAGAATGCCTATTGCAGTATATAAGCCTCAAAGTGCACTTTCTATTTATTTCACTTCTCATCAACAAAGAAATCAAGAGAATATATATATATATATAGTTTCGGTCAATCATTTAGCTAAAGACTAAAGTACATGCAAGGGTGATGCATGTTCTTCCCAATACCCAAGCTGAATGATGAAGCCTTGCAGAAAAAGCTCATGGGCCCAACTACATTCTAGGTAGTAGACAAACATTACTTGCATCTGGGAAAATAAAGACTGGAGCAATCACCATCACAAATTGAAGTCTATTTGCTACAGTTCTTAAACCATCTTATAATCTGTTGGATCAATGCTTTCCACTTGGATCTTCTAGCTCATCTTGGCATACACAATACAGTGAATGCCAGTTGAATAAAGTTTGTATGAACTCACATTTGGAAGCTGAGGTACAGGTTTGCATCCACAATATATCACTCCAGCTTTATTCCTCCACTCTTAGAAGATACACCATTAGACACCAAGACATGGACTAGTGGGAGAAACCAATTAATATATGTGGCAGGAAGGAAACAAAACTTGCCTTCACAAGTCAATTTGATTTTTCAATCCACCTTTAAACAGAAGTTGGAGATGGTTGCCTCTAATGAGTACCAAGTCCCTTTTTAGCAGTTCAATACTAAAAATTATTTTTAGTGGTCTTTATATGAGAAAAGTAACTTATATTTGCTAAGTTTATTTTCATTGCCTGTGTCAGCACAATTTTGCATGATAAATATTTACTATTGAGTAATGCAAAGAAAGATAATTTCGAGTAGTAAATTCTTCCTTTCGCTCACATTCTTCAGTGGTGTGCTCATGTCAAGTCATACCAAGATATCAAGTCCAAGCACAAGTCTAGTCAAAGAGAATGTTGAAGGAGAGGGAACAACGTTGCCATCATGGTCCCTATTGTTCTCCTTCATAGACTGAAACATCCTTCACTCTGGAAATGTTACTTAAATCTATACCGACTGTATGAGGAATACGATGAGATCGAACAGTAGAGAATAAGCAAGTGGGCTCCAAATATTGATCTCATCAATTGGAGAATGCCTTCAGATTAGAATTGAAACTTTGTATCTTATCAAGTCAGAGCTGATATTTCTAAATAAATTAACTGCTTGCTTGAAACTGAATCTACTGTTGATTATACTTTACGTGTTTAAGAACTGGTACTCTTCTTTCTAATATTTGAGGGACTCTTTGTATGGAAGTTTGAGACACTTTTCCTTATTTCTTTGAAGCCTTGGAGCATGTGGGAGCTTTTCTCAATTTCCTCGGGTATTTAAGTAATGAAAGACACCACCTAGATTCTAGAAAGCATCTACTATATTCTTTCTTCTCAAAATGACACACATTTAGCTGTATAAATCCTTTTCATAATATTTGTTGCTGCAGGGTTGGCAAGAGCGGCCAGTCTTTGGGAAAGTACGGTATATGAACTATGCAGGCTGCAAACGAAAATTTAATGTTGATGGATACATCATGTATGTTAATAGATTGGTGACTGAAATCAAGAAGCAAACAACAGCTAGCACAGTGGCAACCAGAAGCTGAAGAATCTCCAATATAACCTATGTTTATTGTGAACTTTCCTCAGCTTTGAGAGGGTGTTCGTTGCAGTTCTGAAAGATCTCAAATAATTAAAATTTTGGGGGACAATATATTGAATATGAATGTGGTCCTGCTTATGGCTGCCAGGTCACAACTATTCTAGTCGTGATATTATAGTTGGGGATATATGGGGTTACAAAAATGTTGCAAATTTGTTGAGGATGTATGGGGTTGCCAAAAATTTGCAAATTTGTTGTTGAAGGCTTGAATTATGTACGCGTTTTGACACATAGCTACAATCTAATTGAATGATGATGCCAACATCTCCATTGCAAATCTAGTATTCAACTTCTGAAGCAAGCGTACTTTTGTCTATGTATAGTTTCTTAGGGTTTGGATTTATTAACATTCTTAATGCTCTCTTCGCCTTTTTAAAGTTTTCTATTTTAACATAAATGTTTTTCCATGTCTTCTCTTGGGGTTTAAACTAACTTACTTCCTTAATCCTGTCTCTTTCATTTTTAAAGTTTTCTATTTTGTTATAAATAGTAATGGGTTCAAGAACTTGATTGTCCATTAGGTATAATGCTAAAAGTATCAAATTTAATACATAAATTTGAATTTTTCATTAATATCTCTAAATTTAAGAGTATTTGAAGTAAATAATCTATTTATTTTAAGGGTTGCAATACTATAGGCGCAAATAGACAAACAATAGGTCAAAGATTTGAAAATAACTATTTCAAACATGGAAATCAATAAGATTATATAATAATATTTTTTTTCCAAAGAAATGAGTATGAGAATTTTATTAAAAAAGAAAACAAGGGCCTGACCCAGAACCATTACATTCCTTCAAAATTACCAATATTCCTTGTTAGATTAAGATTGAGGCAATGTTTTCTAGTCTCCGGGTGAGTCGGGCCCGCGTGTGTGCAGCGCCCGATTTTTGCGTAGCGCCGAGAAAAATTTGTGCAGCGCCATTCAAGTTTGAATGAGCGGAGGGCTATTTAGCACAGCCCCGACCTGTGTTTGTCTAGCGCCGGTGATTTACGCAGCGCCAAAACCACTTTGCCCAGAAACAGCCTGAAAACCCTGTTTTTTCTCCTTAAGCCTTCTTGCTCTCCACAAAGTGCTAAATGAGTTTGAAATGAAACAAAAACACCTTTATATCTCTTGAGAGAGTTAAATTAAACTAATAAACTCACTTTTCTTATGTTTGTCTTGGGTCATTTTACAATGTCACTAATGCTTCTTTGACCTTTTGATTAAATGCCTATGACACTTTTGAGTGATTTTCTTTGGGTAATGGAGTGCGGTAGGATGAAGAGGCCCCTCCCCTTTTTTACCTTTGAACTGTAGGGGCTGTTTAAACTATCTTTTTGAAAAACTGAAACATAGCTTTACCCTTTTCTGGCCTTCTTAAGTGCAATTGACCTGAACATGACTTTTTCATCTTTTTCTGATATTTTGAAAGTGATGTGTCCTTTTGACAAAGAGGTGTACATCAGGTTCCCCATGTTTTCCCCTTAGCCACTTCTAATTTCCGCAGGTGCCATAACATAGGGTTTTTGGTCTGCTTGTCATTGTTTGGACTTTGAGACCTCATTTTCTCAATAGTGAACTTATGCTCAACATGATTTTCTTCTTTGGCATTTTACCTTATATTTTCTTCCTTTGGTCATCTTTAAGACATTGACTGTACTGGGAGACCTAGGCTCCATCACACTAAAACCTTCTGCCATTCCTTCCTTTGGTGCAGTGAAGTAGTGCTGCCTTTGACAAACCCTAAAGCCACCTTGAGAATCCTTTGAATTCCTTTTGCTGTTTATGAAGGAGGACTTGTCATTTTCTTTTGACCTATTCTGTCCATCTTTTCAAACTCTTAGGTTTTAGGGATGTTAGAGAAAAGTAAACAATGTTGTCTTCTAATTTCTCTATAACCTTTCAAAATTCATTTATTATTTCTGAAAATCTTCAATGTGTACTTGGTGGAGTTGAGGTGAATTCTGTCCTTGTGGTCCTTGTACCGAATTCTTGCTTTGGCACCATTTTTTTTGTCAACCAATCATAAAAACCCTGATTCTCTTTTAGACACAGGCTTGCTGCCTTTCTCTTTGCTGTGGTCCCTTGCAAAATTTGAGCTTTGGCCAAGGAGGCCTTTCTTGAATGGATTTTTGATCAGTTTTGGACCAAGTTACTCGACCTTATTCTTCTTTAAATGCAGGCCCTTTACATAGGAAGAACAGAGATTTTTAGAATACCAAATCAATCGTATGACTTATGAAACCCTAGGTGACCTAGTGGAAGGTTCTTTAGACTTGGCCTTTGACTGAGAAACTTGGCTTTGAGGTTATCAAGTGTAAAACAGAGTTTCTGATAGACTGATGTATTGAAGATCCATAATCCAATGATCTTGATTTATCTAAAGAGCCTATAGAGATAGTTTTGAGATCATCAATGCTTGAGGCATTTCTGGATATGCAAGAGAGATCGCTGATTGGTGGCCCTAGGTAGCAGTGGAGGGGTTTAGGCTAAAACAAAAACAGAGGATTGAGGCCAAAGGTAACACAACAAAGACAAAATGAGTGACATGAGCCCATGATGGGTCTTCCAGGATGGGTGAGCTGAGCTTGACATGATGGGATGATGAAATAGTGAAAAATTATCTTAAGGATAATGAAGGCAGTGAGATTTCTAGAACTCACAATGCTCATGAACTTTGTTTCTAGAAATCTAGGGTAAGTCTTTAGTCATCTACAAAGGAAATAGTTACTGATGACTAACACAGCCCACAAAGCATACTTTAGCTTCAAATTCCATGACCTCTTATTTTCCTGCAAGACCTTCTTTATAATTCTCACAATGCTCTTGTTAGAAGATTCAACAAGACCATTTCCTTGTGGATAATATGCAGTAGAATGCCAAAGAGAAATATGATATTGATGACAAAAATTAATCAGCTTCTTAGACTTAAATTCCTGATAATTATCAGTGATGATCTTCAAAGGAAATCCAAAATCTAGGCAAAATATCATTTTCCAAAAATGAAATGATAACAAAATCATTTGCTTGCCTAGTTGGGATTGCTTCAATCCATTTGGTGAAATAGTCAGTTGCTGTTAGAATCCAGTGATGCTGACTTGATGATGATGGATGAATCTCACCAATAAAATCTAGCCCCCACTGCTGAAATGACGCCTCAACATAGATAGGCATCAAAGGTAAAGGTACAAGCTTCTTCTTAGCATAAAAAATATGGCATTCATGGCAAGCAACAATCTTTTTGTAAACATATTTAAACATTGTAGGCCAATAGTATCCTGATCTAAGAATCTTGTTTACTGTAGCCTTCCAATAATGATTACCTCCACAATCTCCTTTGTGGAACTCCTCAATTACTTTATCAGCCTCCTCTTCCAGCAATCAATTCAACAAAATACCACTGGTATCCTTCCAATACAATTTTTTGTCAATGATGCAATACCTCAAGGATTTTAGCTTCAAAAACCTTACCTTGGACTTTGTCAGCTCAACAGGTTCTCTATGATGATGTAGGACAAAAATAATATCCTTACACCACTTTGAAAAGATACATTTTTCTGCAATGGGGATCAGTGCTTCCTCTTCATCATAGATTTTTGATATTTCTGCAATTAAATTCATGTCAAGACAGTCAAAGTTTGACTGTGCCATCAGCTTTGCTAGACCTTGTCCTTTGACCAATTTTGTTGGCTTGATCTCTATGTCATATTCCAACGAGTTTGCAATCCATTTCCCCCTCTTACCATCAGGGTCAGCTTGAGTTAGGATGTCTTTTAAAACAACATTAGGAACAAAAGCTACAATATGAGAATGAAAAATGTAAATTCTGAAATCTTTGATAGCCTTAACCAAGGCATAAGCTTGCTTCTCTAAGATATTGTACTTTAGCTCTGAGTTAGCTAATGTCCTACTAAAAAATGAAATGGGTTGCTCAGTACCTTGCTGTCCTTTCTGTAACAAAACTCCAGCAATTGTATTTTGTAATGCAAAAGTGAAAACCATAAATTATTTTGAGAAATACGGGCTGATCAATATTGGTGCTTTGGTAAGTGCCTTTTTGATCTCCTCAAATGAGTGCTTTTCTTCTGCTATCCACTTAATGTCAACTCATTTTTTCAACATCCTTGTTATATCCTTTACAATCTCAACAAAGTTAGGAATAAACCTCCTCACAAAATTTACCTTTCCAAGAAAACACTGAATCTCCTTTCTGCTCCTAGGCAAATCCACCTTCTGAATTGCATTGACCTTGTTTGGATCAATCTTAATCCCATCTTTAGAAATAATATGTCCAAGTAATTTACTTGAAGTTAAAGAAAAAATACTTTTGGTGGAATTGAGAGAAATTCCAAACCTTCTACACTTCAACATAATTTTTTCTAGAGGCTTCAAGTGATCTTCCTCCCTCCTTGAGAAGACTGTTATGTCATCAAGATAAACAACCACCATCTTGTCCTTCTCTTCAGCAAAATAAATATCCATTGCCCTCTGAAAAGTAGATCCTGCATTCATGAGACCAAATGGCATCTTGGCATACATGAATCTGCCCCATGGTGTAGTAAAGGCTATTTTTTCCTGATCCTCCGAATGTAGAAGTATCTGATTATAACATGAAAAACCGTCAAGCATAGACATCCTTTGGGAACCAACAATGTTCTGCAAAATTTGGTCCATCTTTGGGAGAGGGTAGTTTTCCTTCAGAGAGGCTTTGTTCAAGTTTCTGAAGTCAATGCATACTCTGATTTCTCCACTCTTTTTCCTGACTGGAACCAAGTTTGCGAGCCTCTTTTAGAATATGATTGGAACAATGATTTTGGCATCAAAGAGCTTCTTGATTTATTTCTCAATCAAAGGCACGAGAAGTGGATTAATCCTCCTCAACTTCTGCTTGAAAGACTTTTCATTTTCTTTAATGGGAATAGTATGCTGAGTGATAGTAGGGTTGTAGTGCTCAACTTAGTGTTCCTAAATTGAGGTCATAAATTGTCAACCAGGGCTAGTAAACTGCTGAAGTGAGGTGCACTATATGTGCCTAAGTATTTGTTTCTCACTACGTTGTATTTAGTGTTTTTCTGATGTTTTTGGTTTTATGGTTTTATGTTAAAAAGGAAAAGAACTGAGTGTTGATAAAGAGAAGTGGATGGTTACACTAAAACAGAGCAAAACCTATTCTCATTGTATATGACACTGAAGAACAGCAAATGCAAAGCTTGATAATGATTCCTAGTAAGGAAATAAATCACAACATGAACTCAATAACTCATAGCATGAACTCATCCAATTCATTCATTAGGAATATGTTGGAATAGTTTGAGAAAAGAACAAGTTTAATACAAATGAGGTTCTCCTAAGTACACAATCATCTTACAATATTACAAAGAATCTCATCCATGGCTAGAGATTTATTGGAACACAATTGAAAAGATTATTTATAACACAAATAGGATTTCTACTTTGAATTGACTTGTAATGCTAAGATTAGTCCATTCTGCAGCTCAGCTTGTCACTACTAAGCCTCATCTGAAAGTTAGAGATTTTCTATAATAGTTCTAGAAAAAAAGGCTCATTTGTGAAATTGCAAAAGATCGCAGAACAATCAAGGCCTTAAACTGATATCACTAATTCATTCCTGTCCATATGATGATACATTAATAGAAAGTTGGAACAAGATTAGTTTGTAAACAATGAAGGTCGTGAAGTTTAATTTTGACAGTCAACACAATTTAAAGAACAATGGATGACACTGAACTAGAATGCAATTGATCAAACTTGAAACATAGTGATCACAACTAAACTAAAATGCTTTTAGCCTAACTTTGAAATACAGTGAACTGGAACTGAACTAGAATGTCACCAATCTAATTTAACGTACAATGGACAGAGTTATATTAGAGTGTCATTATCAAACTTGAAACACGGTGACATAATTAAACTAGAGTAACATCTACCTCCGGAGTATTACAACTAGACTAAAGATGCAACTAATCACTGAAATGTTTCAGCTCTGTCTCATTCGGAATTAGTGGTATTTTGGAATAGTTTGTAGAATAGGACTGGCTGCAACATGTTATGTAAATGAGCATGAAAGCATAAAATTCAACAAAACACAACAAAGCTCTAAAACACCACAGCTATGTCTCATCCGAAATTAGTGATATTTTGGAAGAGTTTATAAGATCATGACTAGCTGTAACAACTGATGTAATTGAGCACAAGAACGTAAAATTAACTCCTAAAATACTACAGTTACACCTCATTCGACATTAGTGATATTTTGGAATAATACGTAAGAACGAGACTAAACTGTAGCATCTAATGCAAGTGAAATAAAAACACAAAGTTCAGAAAGTCAATTGAACTAGGAATGAAACGAGGCTAAATTACTTATCTAAATCTTATGAACAAAGCTTCTCAGGTAGCAGGGGCCCTCTACCACCGGAGTAGCACGCAAATCTACTCAAGATTGACTCAGCTCGTGCAATAAAGTGATGCTTATTTCATTAAAGGAGAAATATTTCAAAACAGAGTATCACGGTTCTCTGAGATCTAGCAACAAAAACAAAATCTAACCAACCAGTTTCTCGGTCTCCCGAGTCATACTTATAATGAAATTACATAACTATTCTTGAGAAAAACAGGGATAAGTGTCTTTCCCACTTCTAATCAAATTAAAACTCTTATTAATAGTCTTGTGCTTTACTGCGAACATCTGTAGAGTCTGTGTTTTGATAGGAAACTGCTTCTCTTCTACGTGCATAACCGCTTGGAGATTTTAACTCAAACTTCGTGGGGAGCAAGAGATGATGAGGCAGTGTTGTGGATTTCACCCATATGCCTTTTTCTTTGCAGTGACACCTGGAACCTACATAAACATGAGGATAGTTGCAGAACAGACGACTGGCTACGGAATGCCTGTATTCTGTAGTTGAGTCTTAGCCAAAAATTACTACACCAACAAAATCATGAAAATATAACAAGTTAGTCATTATATAAATTCTTAAAGCAATTTTAATTAATCTTATTGATCATTTGAGCCTGTAATTGATGAGGGACAAAGAAAATGAAGTAGAATATGGTGAAAGAGAAGAACATATTTGGGGCTCAACATACCCCCACTGCAAGGTTTTTGCATGTCCTCATGCAATTACTCCATGTACTCTGAGACCTCTGCTAGGACATCCAACCCTCTTCTTCTGCTTTGCCTGACAGTCAATGGTCTTCTGGGCTTCCTTATGACTAACTTGAATCTTAAATTTGTAAGTGCCATGATTAACTTTTTGTTTTTCTTCTTCAATTTTTCACTGGCCTTGTACAATTTCTCCATTTGTAAAGACAGAGTTGAATTCATATCACTTTTTAGTTTCACCTACTCCCTCAAAATGTCATTCTCATTCTTGATATGCCTATTGAGTACTTCTAACTCATACTTATCTCTTCTTAGCACATCAATTTCATATTTTGGTGGGCTAGGAGTTCTGTCTCTACTTTCTGAAGCTCTCCTCTCTAATGACTCAATATAATTGTAAATTTGTTGTTATGCTGGGTCAATTTCTGGAGTTTCTTCATCCTCAATGTTTATGATCCCTGTTTGTCTAACCTCTGTTTTCTTTAGTATACCTCTAAGTCTGTGGCTCCGTCTTGGTTGAGATGGCCCTTCTCCTCTGTCTTTGGCATATTTTCTTATTATTCTCTCCTTCTTAAGCTGCTTCTTTATTTGAGCCAATTTCTTAGAAATCATCTCTTCATTGTCCTCTTGAATTGATTTACCAGTTTCAACTTCAATAGCTTTGGAAATTTCCCTTCTCCTGCTTCTTCTTGTAAGTTTGCTTTCAAGTGGAGATTCTTTGGGTTCCTCAAAATGGTTCCTCACTAGAAACTCTTCCCAATTATCTCCCATTTTCCTCAAATGATGTTCAATTAAGATTTTGACTAAACCATGGTGATACAAAGTTGTTTCTAGAAATTGAACCCTTTTTTGAACGTTTGAGGCCATTCTTTTCAGACTATGAAGTAGGAAAAAGGGCAAATTAATTTCCTCATCTAAGAAATGCATCATTAACCGAATATGGTAGACATAGAGGGTACCAAATCTACCTTCACAGGTGATAAATTTTTGCAAAATGAGCAACATGTTCCTCCACTTATTCTTTAATGCCGAGCTAGGAATACCCTTTTTAAAAATGGAAACATCCATCCCTGGAGTCTTAAGCATTTGCCTCCATGCTTCGTTATGGAATTCTCTATTTTTGAACCACCTTTCTCCTTGTCTAGGTAATTCCGTTTTCTCTACAATGAAAGCCTCTGTAACAGTGAATTTAATGTTTCCTATTTCAACCTCGGCTCCATTGAAGGACCGTGCGAATGTTTTAGTCGCCTTTTTGTGAAAACCACTGAATTTTTCAAAGAATTGCAACAACCCTGCTTGCTGTAACATTTCTCTGATTTGTGGATAACCCTCCAAGTACTTGGCTCAAATTGGTTCAGTCCTCACTATGAGACCCATAGCTTCTCTTTTCAATCTTCAAATTACTGCTCCTCTGCTCACAGTGAAAATGGATGTTAAAGAGATGTTTCTACCCCAAATATGTTTCCTCTGTTTTACAGAGCGGAATGGCTAAGTATTGGCTACGTAAAGGAATGATATGGAGTGGTTATGAAACGAGTGTAATGCGGTGAGGATAATTCACACGGTTTAATGAGTTGAAAGCTATCACGGAAGAAAAGACCGCGGAGATATTTCGTTAAGCAATTCAAAATCATCATTAAATGCTTTGGCCTAGTGACGTGACTGATCAAATCACTTCAGTGCTTTAACTGTTAAGCTTTTAAATGATGATCGAATATGGTAAGATGGAAGGGTTTTTGTTCAAAGTTTTTATGATATGGTTGATAGGCATGATCAACATGGCTAATTAAAATAACCTTTTTGAATCATATATGACTTAACTATGCTAAAATTTTCATGATTTGTCACCATAATAATTTCATACCTTTCGATTTTATTTGTGGTTTTGATATGCTTTGTCCTCAATCATTGATCTTCAGTTCGTCATAACTCCTTTGATTTTTCTTGTTGTTTTGAATATGCAGGATCAATTTGCTGCTAAATCAAATGTTTACTGGATAGTGCCTTCAGGGTCTCTGGATGCAGAATGTCTGTCTGGCTGCAGAATGTCTTCCTAGCTGCAGAATGTCTGACTGATTGCAGAATGTACCTGTAGAAGTCTTGAAACATGAAATGGAATGGTTTGAAGCATGAATAGAATGATGGAATATTGTATGAAATGAATTAAAAATGGATAATGAAATATGGTGTAATGGAGTATGAGTGAAGTAAATGATGGAATGGAATGAATCACAACTATGAAGTGGAGTGAAAAAGTGGCCTGCAGCTTCTGATCTGTATTATTCAATTGCAGAAAGAAATCGATCTTAAAACTCTGAGATGGAAATGAGGTGGACCATGGAATGAAATGAATGAAGTATGGATGAATGAAATGAAATGGAGTATGGATGAATGAAGTGAAATGGATCATAAGTGGGATGTGAATCACTTGTGATTTTATGATAGCTGCTTGCAGAGGAAAAAAAAACAAACTTGAAAAGCTAAAGTGTCAGAAAGATTATGATTTTCACTCTATCTTCTTTGTATAAACATGCTAATCAGAGATTAGTTTACATGTTTATACTTTATTATTATTTTTTAATTATATATATATATATATATATATATATATATATATATATATATTTTTTTTTTTTTTAATATCTGACTTCAGAAAATTCAATTAAGTTGATGAAGAAGAAAAATTATTCTTCATTAACTTCATATCACTGTTTTCCTGGAATCTCTTGAAAGTGGCTTGTGATACAGCTTCAATCTATGACCATTTACAAGAAAAGTGACCTTCTCTTTATCTATTGTCCTGATTTTTATTGCTCCTTTATCAAAAATTCTTATAATTTCATATGGCCCAAGCCAATGTGTTTGGAATTTTCCTTGAAATTCCTTGAACTTTGAATCAAACAAGAGAGCCCAGTCACCTTCTTTGAACTTCTTTTCCTTGATGTAATTGTCGTGCCATCTAGTCCTTTGTTGTTGGACTACACTTGTTTTCTGAACTGCATCTTGTCTGATCTCATCCAATTCATTAATCTACTCCAATCTGTGCTTTTGTGCCTTTGTTAGATCAAGTCCTAGCTGAATTGCCATTTTCAAAGTTTGAATCTGGAACTCTATGGGAAACAAAACTTGCTTTCCATAAACAAGTTCATAAGGAGTATGGCCTGTTGTGTTTCTCCATGTAGTTCTATAGGCCCACAAGGCTTCATGAAGCCTATATGCCCATTCTCTTCTATGGAAATGAATAGTCTTCGTTAGGATCCCTTCAATGACCTTATTAGTAGATTCCACTTGACCATTTGCTTGTGGATGATAGGGAGTAGATTTTATGTATCTGATTTTGTACCTCTCCATCATTTGTTCCACTAGATTTGATGTAAATTGAGCTCCTTGATCTGTAACAATTTCCATTGGGACACCAAAACGAGTAAAAATATCCTCAAAAAGAAAATTAACTATAGATGCTTCAGTAGCAGAAAGTAATGGTTTGGCCTCTACCCATTTAGTAACATAATCAGTGCAAACTAATATATATTTCTTTTGTCTTGATGGAGGACTAATAGGTCCTACAAAATCCAAAGCCCATTTTTCAAAGGGTTCGATATGTACCTGAGGCTGCAATGGCATCTCACCTGAAGGAGAAGGTTTCCCTACCCTTTAGCAATTGTCACACCTTTTGACATACTCTTTAGCATCTTTAAACATGGATGGCCAATAATATCCTAAATGAAGGATCTTATAGGCTGTCCTTTTATCAGCAAAGTGTCCGCCACAAGGTTCATCATGACATGCCTTGAGAATCTCAGGCATCTCATCTTCCCGAACACATCTCCTAATGATAAAATCTGGACCTGTCTTGTATAACTCATTAGCAACCCATGAATATTTTGCACTATCATAAATGATCTTTATTTTGTGTCTTGCATTCATTATTGAAGGAAATTTCCCTGAAACTAAATAATTAGCAATGTCAGCAAACCAAGGAGTTTGAGTAGAAATTGCAAAAAGATATTCATCAGGGAATTGATCTTCAACTGGGGTATTGTCTTGGATGTTTTGGAGTCTAGATAGGAAATTAGCTACTGTGTTTTGTTTTCCAGGCCTATCTAGAATGGTAATGTTGAATTCTTGTAAAAGCAATAACCATCTTATGACTCTGCCATTAGTAATTGATTTGTTCATTAAATATCTAATTGCAGAGTGATCTGTGTGAAAAAAAGTTTCATAGCCTATTATATAGTGTCTGAATTTGTTTATGGCATGAACAACAGCTAAAAACTCTTTTTCAGTTACATTATAGTTTAACTCTGAAGGAGTCAAATTTTTACTGGTATAGTAGATGGCATAAGGAATCAGGTCTTTTTGTCCCAATACTGCTCCTAGAGCTGTATTTGAGGCATCTGTTGAAATATGAAAAGGTAACTTCCAGTTAGGTCCCCTTAAAATATGTGCTTCAAAGATTTTTGTTTTCAAGGTCTTAAAGGCTAACTGGTAATCGAGATTCCACTTGAATTCACAGTCTTTGGTAAGTAATTTGAAAAGTGGAGATGCTATCTTGGTGAAGTTTTCTATAAACCTTCGATAATATCCTATAAATCCTAGAAAACTCCTAATATCTTTTTGACAACTTGGAATAGATAAGTTAGAGATGACTTCAACTTTTGACTTATCAACTCTAATTCCATCCCATGAAATGTGATGTCCCAAAACAATTTCTTCAGTAAACATCATAAAACACTTTTCATGACTTAGTGAAATATTTGCTTCTTTACATATTTTTAAGAATTTTTCCAAGTTTGCTAAGGCTTCTTCAAATGTGTTTCCATAAACTGTGAAATCATCCATATATACCTCTACACAATCATGTATTAGATCTGAAAAAATTCCTAGTACTGCCCTTTGAAATGTTGCGGGTGCATTGCATAGTCCAAATGGAAATACTCGGTAAGCATAGGTACCCCAAGGACATGTAAATGTGGTTTTGTCTTGATCTTCAAGTGCTACTTGAATTTGGTTATAACCACTAAACCCATCTAAAAATGAGAAGTACTTTTTGCCAGTTAATGTATCTAACACCTGATCTATGAAAGGTAGGGGAAAATGATCTTTAAGAGTAGCTTTGTTTAATTCTCAGTAGTCAATACATACCCTCCATTTACCATTTTTCTTTGGCACAATTACCAAAGGAGAAACCCACTGACTATCTGAAATGGGATAGATAAAGTTGACATTTAATAATTTCTGCAATTCTTCTTTAACAATCTCCCTAAGATTTGGATTTATCCTTCTTTGAGGTTGTCTGATTGGTTTACAATTTTCCTCTATATAGATGTGATGAGTGCAGGTCTTGGGGCTTATCCTTTTCATATCAGTGTACTCCCATGCATATGCAGAAGAATGTCTCTGTAATATCTTGACTAGCTCTTCTTGTTGAGATTTCTCTAGGTTCTTGTTTATGTTTAAAGTTTTGCCTGGAAATATCTCAATTGTAGAGCTGCCAAATTTATCCATGGAATAGAGAGACATCTGCCTTGATGACAAAAACTCTGTCAAACCAGGAGGTAACTCCTCAAATCAGAATGTTTATTGAATGAAGAATGAACATGTATTTATACATGGAGGTGAGGCTATTGGGATTCATATCCCAATGACTCTTGGCCTTTCTTATTTCCTAATATTATTTATTATACAATATTACATATCCACACCCAACCCATAGGGTTAGGTGTCAAAATTCCCCCCTTTAATCCGAAGGGATGTTGGTGAGTCCAAGCATCGATCTGAACTTTTCAAAGTTTTCTCTGCCAAGTGCTTTGGTGAAGATATTAGCAGTTTGCTCGTTTGTGGAACAATGATGTAGATGGATGGTTTTGGCCTGAACATGATGTCGAATTAGATGGTATTTTGTATTGATGTGCTTTGTTCGATCATGGAACTTTGGATTCTTGGCCAACTTTATTGCAGAAGTGTTGTCAATCATGAGTGGTGTGGAATACATTTGTTTCATCTGCAAATCTTCCAGGATTTTCCAGAGCCACACAATTTCCTTTGTTGCTTCAGCTGCTGCCACATATTCTGCCTCGGTCGTGGAATCTACTGGAACTGACTGTTTGTGTGATCTCCATGAGACAGCTCCTGATCCAAGACTCATGGTGTAACCTGTAGTAGACACCCCTGTTTCTTTGTCGCCATCAAAGTCTGAATCAGAGTATCCGATCAAGCTGAAGTCGCCTACCTGTGTATATTTGAGTCCAAAGTCTTGAGTCCCCTTCAAGTACCTTAGCACTCTTTTTGCAGCAGACCAATGTCTTTCACAAGGTTTTTGCATGAACCTTGAGAGGATTCCAACAACAAATGAAATGTCAGGTCTGGTGGTGGTCAGGTAGATAAGACTTCCTACAAGCTGTCTATACTTAGTTGCATCCTCAAATTCCTTCCCTTCAATAGATGTGAGCTTCAAGTTTTGTTCCATTGGAGTGGTTAAGGAATTACAGTCATCCATGCCAAATTTGTTCAAGAGATCTCCAATGTACTTCTTTTGAGAAAGAAATATGAATTTAGGATGTTGAATTACTTCAATACCCAAATAGTAATGAACATGACCCAAATCAGTGATTTCAAAACCTTTCTTCAACTCTTTCTTCATGGATGCAATATAGCTCTCATTGTTTCCTGTTATCAAAATATCATCTACATATACCACAAGATATACAACTATTTTTCCAACTTTCTTAACAAACAAAGTTGCATCATCAAGATCAAAATGTTTGAAGTCAAGTTTCAGAAGATGCTCGGTTAACTTCTCATACCAGGCTTGTGGTGCTTGCTTGAGGCCATACAAGGATTTTATAAGCTTGCAAACTTTGTGTTCTTGACCCTTTACAACAAATCCTTCTGGCTGGGACATATAAACTTTCTCCTTTAGATATCCATTCAAAAAAGTTGTTTTTACATCCATTTGATGGAATTTCCATCCATTTTGAGCTGCTAAGGCAAAGAGAGTCCGAATGGTGGTCCATTTTGTTGTGGGAGCAAATGTTTCTTCATAATCTACTCTTTCTTTTTGTGCGAAACCTTTTGCCACAAGCCTGGCCTTGTGCTTGTCAAGTGAGCCATCTGCTTTATACTTGTTCTTGTAGACCCACTTACAGCCAATTGGTTTTGTTCCAAAAGGCGGATCAACCAGCTTCCACGTGCCATTTTTTATCAAGGCATCATACTCCTTCTGCATCGCTTCTTTCCATTCATCATGAGAAGCGGCTTCTTTGAAGGAAGTTGGTTCATGATCTGTAGACAAACTCAATTCACAGTTATAAGCAATATCCATATCAACAGGAGAATCAGAATTATCTACATCACCTTCGATTTGTTGAGTGGAACTTCTTGTTCCTGTTTTTCCAACCTCATCGGGATGAACATTCTCCAGTGTCTTTGTCAGCCATTTGGGAGGACCTTTCTGAGATGGCCCAGGCTGGTCATTTGACTGAGTTGGGATTGATTCAAGATTCAATCTCCCAATTCTGTCAATCACATCATCCAATGTGTCATCCATGGTTGTTTCTTCATGTGGGGGAGAGAGTGCTTCAGGACATGATTCCATAGTTTGATTCAATATAGGAATCCCCCCTTCAAGATGTGGAATCTGATTATCAAATTCTTGGAAAGACTTTGCATGTGTGAATCTATCCAGGCGATCAAGTTGCCGCTCAACAACCTTGTCACTCTTGGAAGATTCAAGAAATATGACATCTCTTGCTATTACAAACTTCTTATTTGTTTCATCATAGAGACAATATCCTTTGGAGGTATTGGAATACCCCAAGAGGATACATTTTCTACTTCTAGCACCAAGTTTGTTCCTTTGACCCTTGGGTATCAAGGCATAACAGGTGGACCAAAGACCCTGAAATCCTTTACCGAAGGAATGTGGCCATGCCACATTTCAAAAGGAGTTTTGTTTCTAATTGCACTTGAAGGACACCTATTCTTTATGTAAACAACACATAGAACTGCATCAGCCCAAAACATCAATTTCACATTATTGAAAAATAACATGGAGCAAACCATATTTAAAATAGTTCTGTTCATTCTTTCAGCTACACCGTTCTGTTGGGGATTATATGGAACAGTTTTTTGATGTTTGATTCCATGTTGACGAAGATAATTTTCAAATTCATTTGAAGTGTATTCTTTTCCATTATCAGTACGTAGAGAGCCAATATTAGTTTGTGCATCATTTTCAATCCATGCATGAAAATTATTGAATGTTTGAAAAGCATCAGACTTGTTCTTCAATAAGTAAATCCAACACATTCTGGTGTAGTCATCAATAAATGTCATCATGTATTTATTTCCATTTGCAGAAGAAATAGGCATAGGGCCACATAAATTTGAATGAACAAGCTCAAGTTTTCTATGTGCTCTGGAGTGTGAATCATGAAATGGCTATTTGCTATGCTTTCCTAGAATACAAGCATCACATTCCTTAGGTTTTCTAGGAATTGTAGGCAGTCCATTAACACCATTTTTCTTCAACAAACGAAGGCTTTCATAGTTTAAGTGTCCAAATCTAGCATGCCATAAAAGACTTGATGGGAACGTACCTTCATCATGATGTGAACTGAATGAAAAGTTTTGAGCATGAGCAGATGAACCTTTCAGCTTCAAGAGTCTCCCTTCTTCTATTCCCTCCATGACATGTGAGTGATCTGATGCTTTTCTGATCTCTGCCTTGCCATCAAACAAGTGAATGGAGTGTCCTTGCTGGCGGATTTGGACCAGGGACAAGAAGTTTCTCCTCAACTTAGGGAGGTATAGAACCTCATGTAGGATATGATTTGGAAGACCAGGACGTTTAAGCCTGACTGTGCCAAGCCCCGATGGCTTGAGTTTGGATTTATCTGCGAAATATACTGCTCCATCAACTTTGTCAGGGAATTCTTCAAAAAAATCTTTTCTAAATGTGACATGTTGCTCCTGAATCTAGCAACCAATCATCTATCCATGAAGTAAATGAAACATCAAATAAGTCTTCAGTTACTCCATTGTTACAATGTGACATGTTGCTCCTAAATCTAGCAACCAATCATCTCTCCATGAAGTAAATGAAACATCAAATAAGTCTTCAGTTACTCCATTGTTACAATGTGCTAGAACATAGTGAGCGGATTCAGGTGCTTTACCTTTGTCTTTGTCATTAGTTTTACCTTTGTCTTGATTTCTTTGCTGCTCAATTTTCTCCCAAGGTGTTTTGCATTTGGATGCATCATGTCCATCTTTATTGCAACGTGTGCAATGAAGATTGGATTTGTCAGATTGTCTGCCCCCCCTTTCTGTGAAGTTTCTTCTTCCTCTTCCTCTTTTGCCACCTCTTCCTCTGGATGAATCTGGAGCATGAATATTTTCTCTATGTGCCAAGTATGCAGCCTCTTCAGAAGACGAAGGGACTGTCATCTTCCTGAAAGCTTTCTCTCTTTCTGCAAACTTTTTCTCAAGTGTATCAAAGGTGATATGCTCAAGGTTCCCACTTGCTTGCAAAGACTCAAGATAATGTGAGTAAGTCGGATATAATGCCTTAACATATGCTATGAGAGGTATGTCCATTTTTACACCAGTGCTATCAATATCATGCATGATAGATCTAACTTCTGAAGCTAAAGCAAGCGGATCATCATTCTTCATTTCAAGACTGAACAACTTAATCATCAATTGAACATTTTCTAATTCTGAATGTGAGTCATAGAGTTCTTTTAGCTTGCTCAAGGCATCATAGGCATTTGAGAATGATGAAATGTGGCGACTCACCTCTTCATTTACGGAAGCTGCAATCAAGGCATAGGCCTTGCCGTTCTTGTTTTCCCAAATGGCGAGCTCTTTGTCTGAAGTGGGCTTTGCTGGTGGATTTCCTTCTTGTCCTTCACAGATTCCTTTCCACAACTCATTAAAAATGAGTGTGTGTTTAATTTTCTGAGACCATTCAAGATAGTTCTCTTTGCCGGAGAGAACCACCCCAACAATAGAGATGAGAGAATGCATTAGATTGCTGGAAAAAATTCTTTTGAAGAGGAAAAATTTCTGCTAGAAAACTTTCAATTCTGGAGATTTGCTCAATTAAAGGGGACAAAAACTCTTGCTAAAAATACTAAATTCTGCACCAAAATATATATATATATATATATATATATATATATTGTGTTTGAAAAAAAGGCTTTATATGGATAATTGTATTGAAAATGTGGTGGAGGGGGTGGTATTATGACTGTGGGGAAGCGGTATTTAATAATCAATCGATAAAAATGTTGTGGAAGGACGGTATTATAAGGTGGTGGGGCGGTATTGTTAATGAATGGGGCGCTGTTATATATGGGCGGACTGTATATATGGTGGGAGGGGCGTACAGTGGAGGACAGATATGTGGACAACGTATAGTGGAGGACGGATATATACCAACAAGTGGAAGGGCGGTATTAATACAGAGTGACTATATTATTGTTCTGATTACCACGCTGTATTATTGACCAAACATTGTGGTATTGACCAAACATTGTGATATTGTAAATATTATATTAGAGAGCGAAGAGCAACTATGGGATGGAACGTATTACATATGGTGCGTTGTAAGGTGTGCGCAGACAGCGTGTAGACAGCAAGGCCACGCTCGGGGATGATCGACAGGCTGGAGGGGGCGTAATGTAATGTGGTTATTATAACAGAGACAACATATGAATGAACAATCTTTACAACCATGCCAGTGTATAAGTGAAGAGGGCAGCGTATTACATATATGGACAGAGGTGGTATATATATAAACAAACAGCGTATTGCATATGTGACAGAGAGCGTTGTATTAGTGGAATAATCGAGCGTTGTATCAGTGGAATAGCGTATTACATATTCATGTATAGAGCGTTGTATTATTGACAGAAAGAACGCTGTATGAATGGAGGGGATGGAGGGGATGGCGTGAGGGAAGTGTGAGGGGGCGTGGGGAGTGTGGAAGGACGTAGGGTTGTGAGAGGAAGAGAGCGTTGGAGAGAGGGAGGCCAAGAGGCCGTTACAAAAAAATCTGGAATGGCAGAGTTGTAAGACTGCAAAATTGCAGAGTGGCAGGTATCTGCTGGAACTGCAAATTGCAGAATTTCAGAGACTGCAAATTGCAGAATCTTCAGGAGCTGCAAATGTCAAAGCTGTGCATGATTTGTAGACATAATTAAAAAAAATGCAGAATTACAGTATAGCAATTTAATGGAGCAGCAAAAACTAGCATAAAAATTGACTGAGCAAAGGAATGAGGGAGTTACACCACAGGCAAAAATGCCAATAGTGGGACTGGCTCTGATACCATGTCAAACCAGGAGGTAACTTCTCAAATCAAAATGTTTATTGAATGAAGAATGAACATGTATTTATCCATGGAGGTGAGGCTATTGGGATTCATCTCCCAATGACTCTCGGCCTTCCTTATTTCCTAATATTATTTATTATACAATATTACATATCCACACCCAACCCATAGGATTAGGTGTCAACAAACTCAATGTTGGATTCTTCTTGAAATTGTTCGTGCTTATATTCCGAAGAGGATTCAAAGTTTTCCAAAGTATTCAGAATCTGGCTATCTTCACTAATTTTTGAAATTGTGAAGAGAGGTTGTAAGTCTTCTTCATCCTCTATCCATTGAGTATCATCTAATTCTGTAATTGTTCTTGCTGGAGGATACAAGGTAAATTTCTTAGTTGAACTACCATCAGAGATGTACATATCACCGGATCTACAGCTAATGAAAGCATCAGTTGTAGCTAACCAAGGTCTTCTTAATATAATAGGATGTCATCCTAGATTATTCTTAGGAGTTAGGATCATAAAATCCACAGGATACTCCCAAGAGTCTAGGGACACTGGAATGTCTTCTATTACCCCATCAGGTTTGATCACAGATCTGTCTGCTAATTGTAATAATGTGGGTGTAAAAAAAAGATTAGGAAGTTTCAGTTTATCCATGATTTGTCTACTCATAATATTGATTGCTGCTCCTAAATCAATGAGTGTGTTTTGGATTTCAATTCCATTGATGTGAATTTTGACAATTGGATTTCTTGGGTCTAGATACTTTGGAATAGCAATCTTACCCATCATGATATCTGCTATTTTTCTTGCCAGTTGAATTTTCTTTGTCTCTCTTATTCTTTTTCTTGTTTTCTTCATGCTCAACTCCTTTATTGTTTTTGCTAAGATTGGAATTTCCTTGATGGCTTGCAATAATGGGATCTTAATACAAACATTTCTCAGCTCATCTAGGAAATCATAATTAGGCACCATAATTTGCTTTTCTACACCCCTATCAATTTGTAATCTTTCTGGGAAGGGAGGTGTAGAAGTGGATCTTGATGGATGCTCTAATATAGGAGTTGAAATTATTGGTTCTTTTTGTTTTGATTTTTTCAATGTTTGGGTCTTGGAAAGTTGTGTTCTCTTCAAGACTTTTATTTACCCGTAGAGAATCTTCCTCAGAATTGTCTTGCTCTTGTATGATTACAGAAGGTTTCCTCTTTTCAAGTATCCTTCCAGAGCTAAGTTGAACATCACTAAGGTCTAAAGGAGTGATCAAATAAGTTGGAAATTGTTGGCCTTCTATCATGTATGTGTTTTGAGGATTTTTATTGTTAGGGTTTGGTATGGGTTGGGCAGGCAACTGATTTGTTTTCTGAGGAAATGGTAATGGAAGTGGTTGATTTTGATGTTGTGGGTTTTGAGGATTTTGTTGAGAAGGGAAATGTGGATATGGTGGATAGAATAGTGGATATTGATAATACTGAGAGTATCTTCCATAGGGATTTTGTGCTCCTTGCGCCCAATTTTGTGATTGATTTTGAAATTGGGGCCAAGGTTGCTGCCAAGGATTCCAATTTGGTGGGGGTTGATTATACATCTGATCATGAAATCGTTGTGTTTGAGGTCCTTGCCAAGGCCTCCTGGAGACAAAATTGAGAGATTCTGTGGAACTTGTAGGAGTATCTTCTTGAAAGACAACTTTAAGACCAGGAAGTGAAGGACAAATCTTGGTCTAATGTTTTTCTGAACAAATTACACAAGTCTCCACAACTTTGGCATCCAAAGGGCACTCTCTCAAGGCATGTTTCTTTCTACATTTGGGACAAAAGATTGCTAAGGCATCAGATTCAACTTTTTGTTTGTTTTGTAACTTAAGGGTGTCTATTTGTTCACTAAGACTCATCAAGATATCAGATTTGAATTCATCAAACATATGTCCTATTTCTGCCCTACTTACTGTCCCAGAAGCAGACTTACGGGTCTCTTGGTCCTTTCTCAGTTTTAGATTTCCCTCTTGAAAGGTTGATACATAATTCAGCTATTTTAGGTAATGTGAGCTGAGATATATCCCATTTTCCCATCATGTTAAGGATATCTAACCATTCATCCTTAATTGTCTTCAACAAGAGAGCTTTCAAGGTGTCTTGGTCTAAGTTTTCCATTTTTGCTCTTTTGATGTTGTAGTTAAATCTCTCCAACAAATCTTCCAGATTTTCATCTTCTTTTTGTAGCATTTTAAACACTTCCTCCTTATGGTTGGCTGGCATACAGTAGTCCAAATACCTCTCTAGAAATGATTGTTTCATGTCTTCCCATGTCCTAAAAGAACTGTTGATCAAACTCATAAACCACTTCAATGCTGCTCCTTTCAATGTTGAAGGAAATAATTTAAGTTTTTGAGCATCTTGTAAGTAGTCATAGGTTCTACACAGGACTTCAAATTCAAATATGAAGGTTTCAGGATCTTCAGTTTTAAGTCCATAAAAGTTTGGAAGGACAGAGGGTGAAATGTTTTTCATATTTGTATTGGTTTCTTCATCTACTATAGGAAACCCAAAAGAGCTTCCCACTTCTCTTCTACCTCTTCCTCTGCCTCCTTCTCCTTCTACACCTCTGCCTCCTTCTCCTCTAACTCTACCTCTACCCCCTCCAAATAGTGTGTGTTCTCCACTAAAGACTCCTCCTCCCCCTTCTTCTGCCATAGTTGATTCTTCTATAGAAGTTGAAAAGTTTATGTCCCTACCAGGGGTTCTTGAATCTTCTTCTAAGACAGGTTCAGTGGGTAAAGTGGAAGGTCTTTCTAATGGAATATCTGATCGTAAGTCCTCTGGAAGTCTAGGATCAGTAAAGGGTGGAATGTGGGTTTGAGTTGGAGGTGTGCTGGCTCTTGGTCTTGGTGAAACAAGTGGTGTTCTAGGAATCAAGCTTCTGCTTCTTATGAATCTAACCCTTGAGTCTCTTTCTCTACACATATCATTTTTTTTTGGTGGTAAGAAACAAGGCTACCTAGTTACACTTCCCCGGCAACGGCGCCAAAATGTAGTGCTCAACTTAGTGTTCCTAAATTGAGGTCATAAATTGTCAACCAGGGCTAGTAAACTGCTGAAGTGAGGTGCACTATATGTGCCTAGGTATCTGTTTTTCACTACGTTGTATTTAGTGTTTTTTTGATGTTTTTGGTTTTATGGTTTTATGTTAAAAAGGAAAAGAACTAAGTGTTGATAAAGAGAAGTGGATGGTTACACTAAAACAGAGCAAAACCTATTCTAACTGTATATGACACTGAAGAACAACAAATTCAAAGCTTGATAATGATTCATAGTAAGGAAATAAATCACAACATGAAATCAATAACTCATAGCATGAACTCATCCAATTCATTCATTAGGAATATGTTGGAATAGCTTGAGAAAAGAACAAGTTTAATACAAATGAGGTTCTCCTAAGTACACAATCATCTTACAATATTACAAAGAATCTCATCCATGGCTAGAGATTTATTGGAACACAATTGAAAAGATTATTTGTAACACAAATAAGATTTCTACTCTGAATTGACTTGTAATGCTAAGATTAGTCCATTCTGCAGCTTAGCTTGTCACTACTAAGTCTCATCTGAAAGTTAGAGATTTTCTATAATATTTTTGGAAAAAAAGGCTCATTTGTGAAATTGCAAAAGATCGCAGAACAATCAAGGCCTTAAACTGATATCACTAATTCATTCCTGTCCATATGATGATACATTAATAGAAAGTCAGAACAAGATTAGTTTGTAAACAATGAAGGCCGTGAAGTTTAATTTTGACAGTCAACACAACTTAAAGAACAATGGATGACACTGAACTAGAATGCAATTGATCAAACTTGAAACACAGTGATCACAACTAAACTAAAATGCTTTTAGTCTAACTTTGAAATACAGTGAACTGGAACTGAACTAGAATGTCACCAATCTAACTTAACGTACAATGGACAGAGTTATACTAGAGTGTCATTATCAAACTTGAAACACGGTGATAGAATTAAACTAGAGTATCATCTACCTCCGGAGTATTACAACTAGACTAAAGATGCAACTAATCACTGAAATGTTTCAGCTCTGTCTCATTCGGAATTAGTGGTATTTTCGAATAGTTTGTAGAATAGGACTGGCTGCAACATGTTATGTAAATGAGCATAAAAGCATAAGATTCAACAAAATACAACAAAGCTCTAAAACACCACAGCTATGTCTCATCCGAAATTAGTGATATTTTGGAAGAGTTTATAAGATCATGACTAGCTGTAACAACCGATGTAATTGAGCACAAGAACATAAAATTAACTCCCAAAAAACTATAGTTACACCTCATTCGACATTAGTGATATTTTGGAATAATACGTAAGAACGAGACTAAATTGTGGCATCCAATGCAAGTGAAATAAAAACGCAAAGTTCAGAAAGTCAATTGAACTAGGAATGAAATGAGGCTAAATTACTTATCTAAATCTTATGAACAAAGCTTCTCAGGTAGCAGGGGCCCTCTACCACCGGAGTAGCACACAAATCTACTCAAGATTGACTCAGCTCGTGCAATAAAGTGATGCTTATTTCATTAAAGGAGAAATATTTCAAAACAGAGTATCACGGTTCTCTGAGATCTAGCAACAAAAACAAAATCTAACCAACCAGTTTCTCGGTCTCCCGAGTCATAATTATAATGAAATTACATAAATATTCTTGAGAAAAACAGGGATAAGTGTCTTTCCCACTTCTAATCAAATTAAAATTCTTATTAACAGTCTTGTGCTTTACTGCGGACATCTGTAGAGTCCGTGTTTTGATAGGAAACTGCTTCTCTTCTACGTGCATAACCTCTTGGAGACTTTAACTCAAACTTCGTGGTGTGCAAGAGATGATGGGGTAGTGTTGTGGATTTCACCCATATGCATTTTTCTTTGCAGTGACACCTGGAACCTACATAAACATGAGGATAGCTGTAGAACAGACGACTGGCTACGAAATGCCTGTATTCTGTAGCCGAGTCTTAGCAAAAAATTACTACACCAACAAAATCATGAAAATATAACAAGTTAGTCATTATATAAATTCTTAAAGCAATTTTAATTAATCTTATTGATCATTTAAGCCTGTAATTGATGAAGGACAAAGAAAATGAAGTAGAATGTGGTGAAAGAGAAGAACATCTTTAGGGCTCAACAAGGGTCATACTTCTTTAAATCAGCATAACTCCAAGAAAAAACATCTATGAATATTTTCATCATCTCAATATATTTATACTTCATATCAGTTGAAAGAAACTTTGAAATTTTAATCATTTTTGGCATAGCTATTGTACCAAGGTTACAACTCTCTACCTCTTCATCATCATCTTGTATCCTAGGAGATTTGAACACATCATTCTAATCAAAGAGCTTCTCAAGGGGTATGAGGCCTTTGGGTATAGAGTTATTATTCAGCTGTAACACTTTAGAATTTCCCTTAGATTTAGAAAGCATGTTTTGTTGATCTACTTGTATATTTTCAAACTCTTATTTCAGCTCAATAAAGTTCTTAACTTGTTGGTCATCTTCAAAGACTTGCCAATGGATAATGCTATCAGGGATAGCTAGTCTATACCGAACCTCAACCTCATATTTTTCAGTGGAATGTATGGGAATGATGAAAAGAATTGCAGAGACAGCTAGGGAGTCAACAATGGAGTTTTGATCCCTAGTCTTAACAATGAGTGAATGTTCTTTGAAATTTTCCAACATGTCCATGACTAAGTTTTTGTATGCCCTCATTCTTACATCCTTTGTTTGATACACACCTTCAACTTGTTTAATGACTAATTTAGAATCTCCACAAATAGAAATCTTTTGAGCACCCATTCTTTTCAAAACTTCTAAGCCCAAAATCAAGGATTCATACTCAGCCATGTTATTTGTGCAATCAAAAATTTAGTTTGTAGGAAAATAACTTACTTTCATCATTTGGACTTGTGATCCAAATCCCTGCTCCTGCCCCCTCTCTTCCTACTGATCCATCAAAGTGAAACAACCACCAACCTTCTGCCTTCTCATCATTGATTTGCTGATCTTCTGCTTGCTGATTTTCTGTCTGCTGAATTGTAGATTGCTGATTTTCTGCCTTATTCTCATCTTTTGTTTCATTAGTCAACTCATTGAAAATAATAGAAGATCCAAGTTTAGTATCAAGAGAATAAATTGGAAACTTTTGAGGTTATCTTTACTACTCACCATGTAAGCCATTCTTGTCTCTCTATACAGTGTCCTTTGCTCACCAAAAATAGGAATGGTGGCATAAGTAAGGTCCATCTGCATTGTACTTTTGATTTTTACTATCCATGGCCTTGATAATAGCATGCCAAACTTTGGTGGAATGTCTGCTACCACAATGTCCATGACCATTGTCTTGGCAGGGACTTATGTAAGATCAACAACAACATCTTTAATTAAACCAATGCACTAAACTATTTTTGAATCAAAAGAAATCAAATCCTTATATGGTCTAGTAATTTCTAACTCCATCCTCTCCATGATTACTTTGGGCATAAGATTGTGAGAGGCCCATGAATCCAACATGGAATTATGCAATGTCATATCATGAATGCTTAGGCTAACATAAAAAGGAGGCACCTCCTCATTCTGTTCATCTTCTAATCTTGGACCCAACTATATGGTTTGATGATCCTATTGAATATCTAGGATATCAGCAGCTTCTGGTTATGAATTCAACATTTTCACAATATTGCTTCTATATTCATTTACCTTGATCTTAGAAATTTCACTCTCCAAACTAAAAACATAAAAATATTTTTCAGTTTCTCTGATAAGAGGAGGAGGAGGTGTATCTTTCTTACCTTCAGCAGCCTTTGGGGCATATTTCTTAGCTTTAACATCCTTGGGAGTATCTTTATTAGGCCGTGTTTTGTTTGCAATGATTGGCACATTCCTATTTCTGAGATTGTATTGTTTTTGCATCTCAAAAATTGCATGTTGATACCCTTTAAAATAATCATATGGTTCCTCTTCATGATTAATTTGGTCTAACTCATCATGTTCCTCCATAGTCAAGAAAATTCCAGACATGTCTTCATCTAGACAATGAATGGACTCTTCTGGAATTTTAAGTTCATCATCTTCATCAACTAATTTCTGTTGAAAATGACATCTCACTCGATGGTCAGGCTGTTGATTTTTGTTTTCCCTTGGCCTTTGCTGGTTTTGAGGTCTTTTGAATTGAGGATTTCTAAACTGAGGCTCATGTTGTGCAGGAGGAGCAGAGGTATTCCCAAGGTCCAGCCTATCCATCAACTTTTCCATTGTTTTCATCTTTGAATCAAATTTGTCATCATAGGTAGAAGGCTTATCTTCTTCTTTTAACTTAGTCTTACTCATCTTCGAAATTTTTGCTGCTATCATATTTACCTCCGCCTTCACTGAATCATTCTGCATTTCAGCAAGTGAAGGAGATTCTCTCTCTCTTAGCAGCATAGAAAAGTCATAATCAAAAGCTTCAACATATCTCATCTGAGCTAAGGCTTGTGGAGGTTTTAAATGGGCAAGAATAGAGTCATAAACCTTGTTAAATATTTTTGAAAAGTTTTGGACAGTTTCATCAACAACTCCTCTCAAAATACTGTACTTAGTGAGGGGTTGTACAAGATTGGTTCTATTTCCCCACTTCCTCAAGAAACTATCTTCAATTTCATTCCAATTATGAATTCTTCCAGGAGTAAGAGATTTGAACCACTTCTTAACTTCACCAGTAAAGCTCTGAGCAAACAATCTCAACTTGAAATAATCATGGTCAACCTCCTCCCTATCTATAAAATCATTAAATTGGTCCACATGTTCTTCTGCTGTAATCTCTTCATCTGTAATATTCCAAATTAAGGAACAACTACAAATTGGGAATAACTTGAGTTATTACCAATGTGGAGCTATAGAAATATGTCATATACAGACACAAAATCATTTAATCTTCAATAAAATATGCAACATAAACTTTATACAACGTTATATAAGGCAAAAGGTGGGGAAAAGTGAGGATTTAGACCCTAAAACGAGTGTATTAAGAGATCTGCGTAAAAATAAGGTGGGAAAGTGGTTGGATCCGATAACTCGGGTTATGAGGGACTCCCATGTCAAATTTCAGAAAAAAATAAAATAAAATAAGTTTTTCTAATTTAAACAGTTCCTCCTTTCCTAACTAGGCTAGAAAAATCTGATTTCCCATGACTAGAAGTATGCCGAAATTTGCTGAAGCATGTGAGCATGATTTCTGAAGGGTATGATTGAAATAAGGTATGAATATTGACAAATAAGATTAGAGGCATAACTCATACACTTTACAGAATAAGAATGAAAGAATACAGAAGAAATCCTCAAGAAAGAGGTGCTACAACCATGTTAAAAGTTTGCATAACCATGACAACGTTATTTTTAGGGCTGAAGCAGCAGTTTATTGATTCTTCATATCTAGATCAGATCTTTACATAAAAATATAGATCTAATACAGATCCATGTACAAGAAAAGCTGATCTATACATTCCCTTTGGGGATTTGCTCAAAACATGAAGCACCAGAAGTAGATATGAGATCTAAAATTTCAGATCTGCAGAATGATTCAGAAATTCTGAATAATACAAGAACATAGCAGATCAGATCTGAAACAAAACATATATTGGCTGGCCAATCTATGGATCACCACAGTGAAGGAAGAATCCCAACACAATAGATCTCTTCTCCCAAATGCAAGCAAAACACCCTGCAGCTGTAGATCTGCAAATAACACTATCCTAGGGAGATGAACAGTGATGTAGCTTCTGAGAATGATTTGGCCTGATGCCAAGATGTAGATCTGAAGTGCAATCAACAAATGAACTCTTCCAGGAGGTTAAAAGATACACTCACTGAGAAGAGCCACTATTATCATCTAGATCTAAGCAGATCTAGTCTTCCACTTGCTGCAACTCACAAGAAAGCTCAACCCTCAACATGAGAAGCATTGTAATGTAAGGTGAAGCTTGGCCTAAGCCTGATAATGGAAAATTTTAGCACAATTCTCCTCCAAGAGCTGCTCAAGGAAGGAGGTGGGATTCCTGAACAGGAATGCCCAACAAGGGATGTCTAGCAGACAATTCCTTGTGAAATAATAATGTTCAACAACCTTTTCCTTGTTGCCCTCCTCTTCCTTTTATAAGATAGGAATCTTGCCAAACCCTAAACCACCTTGAATCACTTAACCCTTTTCACATTACACTTCCTTCTAGAACTACGCTGTCCCTCAAAGAGGTTCAATGCATCTAGACTGTGCTGTTTGAATTGGTAAAAGATGACCCATTCTTGTGATTTAACCCATTCACACCTGCAGGAGTTTATTTGTATAGCCTAAATATGTCTTTTTTCACATAGGCATTGATTTATTCTTGGTTTTCAGGAGTTTTACATGTCCTCCTTTACAATTTATTCATCAATTATGAAATGCAAAAATAAACAAGACAAAATTAATATTCCTATTAGCTGGAGCTAATTTAGGAAGATTACAGTCTCCCCCTCCCAAATGTTGCTTGTCCTCAAGCAACTGCAAGGGTGCTACAAAACTTCCCCTTCTTCTCTTGTGGTCTCCTCATTTGTTAGTCTCCACCATTGCTCTAAATCTTCTGCAATAGCTCTGTCTTCCAATGGTCCTCCCTCAATATGCAAGTTGGCCTTTGGTGAATAAACCCAAGGGCTCTCATCATGAAGAAATGGAAGGTTGTTTTGGAAACCTTCTTGCTGATCCATGGCCTCCTCAAGATAGAAGTGATGACAATCATGGGGATTTTCATGATCCATGAAAGACTCCCATCTCCATGCTATCATCCAAATAAAGTGGATCACCTCCCAGCTTGGCAATCCATAGCAAAACTCCTCCCCAATACATATGAGAGGCATGTCACCATCAAACATATGGCTCAATTTACAAAGAGACAAGTGATCTATCATAGTGGCCATACAAAATCTCATGCTCCCGTGGAAGCATGCAATGCAAAAAGAATGGAGGGCTCCTCCCAAGGACACACCCCACCAAAGTACCTCCTCTCCAACCATGTTCCCAAGAGTAAGAACATTTTCAACATAAGGAATCATGATTAGAATCATGCTAGCTGTCATGTATGATAAATGAGAAGGAAGATGTTCCCTCATGTGCAACCATCACAGTTTTATCCTTAACTGCCATAGAATAGGATGTGACAAGTGCCTTCCACGACACTTGTTTGCTGCCTCATGTCTTTGGAATGCTTGGAGAATGTACATCATAGTTGGTGTAAAGGGATCACACCATGAAGAATATAATAGCTTCCCAAGACTCTGCAAGGAATGACCTGCATCAACACAGTTCATGGCCTTGAGTGGTCCATGAAATCCATCATACTTAGTGCCCCATATTGGCACAACATCCTACAAATGAGTGTTAGAAAAATATAAGTATATAGGAGATACATTATAATGCTTAGAAGTACAAGCCTCCCTATACACTTGTTTTACATTAGTGGGGTAACTCATGGATGAGTTCCCTCTCACACTCAAAGAATAAGGAGGTGTGAATGGTGGCTCTTCCCAAGAGCTATGTTCCTCCTCCTCTACCAAGTATTCCATGCACATATTCATATGGGAGTGCACCTCTTCCTTGAATCCTTCCCATATGAAACCACCCAAGAGAGTATGATATGCTTTGACAAAACCAGTGGGTTTGGAAACCAGGATTTCATAGATGGCATCAAGTAGTCCCTCCTTGAGCTTGGAGTCACTAACCAAAAGAATAAGGTTATAGAAATATATAACTCCATCCACCACCTTGAACCTTTCATCCTTTACTTCCCCTTCAAGAACCCCCCATGTGAAAATGTCCTTGGAGTATTCCATCATGAGTTGGGAATCCCAATAAGGATCCAAGCTCTCCAAGAATGACAATGCTGTAGAGGTTTGAAATGCTACCCCTGTCATATAATGGCTCCCTTCTTTGACATCCTTGATATCAAAGTCACATGCTAGAGCATCATCATCTTCCTCTTGCTGCTCCAATTGTAGCTGATCTTGCCCAAGACAAGATTGAAGCATATGGAAATCAACTTCCCCTCGGAAAGTCCCTGTCTTCCAAAACTTCCTCCTTTTGGCCCATTCATACAAGAGGGTTAGGATCCCCTTGCTATCTTCAGAAATCTTCTTTGTGAATGAAGAGATCAAGGGCTACCCCAAATATATGGAGTTGCCATGTGCGCTCATGCTCATGCCATCACAAATCTCTGATTTCTCCTTTCTCAACGCATATTTCTGAGTGGGAGTTGGAAATGCCCCTTTCGGGAAACTTCTCATCTCTCTCCTGAATTCATGAGAGATTCTCTGCACTGTGCTATCTTCTCCCAAGGCTCCCTCCTTAGCCAAATATGTATATGCTGCCCATAGTTGAGAGAACACTTTAGGTTTCCTCCTATCAAGAGGTGCTCCTAGTAAAGTACCTCCTTGCAGAGAGGTGTCAAGGCATAGAGTATAATGTGGATGTAGGTAGACAGATTTGCCCCTACCTTTAATGCATAGGTAGTCTTACCTTCTTTGTGCTTCAAAGATTTGAAATAGAGAAGGATCTATGATCTTCTTCTTGCGATGCCCTTCCTTCTCTTTTCCTTCTTCTATCATCAAGATCTCATCATTTGACAATGATGGTACATGCTGCTCATGTGCTATGCCAAGAGCTCTATGTGTGAGATCTTGTGGAACTCCTTGCAAGAGTGCAAGAGTTTCTTCCCTTGGAGAAAATGCTCCAACTTCTTCTTCATGAGG
The DNA here is from genome assembly GCA_034641835.2 of Pinus albicaulis. Taxonomy (NCBI): domain Eukaryota; kingdom Viridiplantae; phylum Streptophyta; class Pinopsida; order Pinales; family Pinaceae; genus Pinus; species Pinus albicaulis. The sequence goes on along the minus strand of CM076572.1, from coordinate 1,451,026,259 downwards.
TGCTTGAGGTGCCTTTGTTTTGATTGTGTTATCATCTCCTGCCTTCTCCTCCTCATCAATAACTGAAATTGTCCCATCATCAATGAGAGACATTAGATCTTGGTCATCTATTGAAGGATAAACCTTCATCGATTTCCTCTTGAGAAGAGGACCCTTCACTCAATGGAGATCTTGCCCTTGGCAAGGCATCAAAAAAACTTACACCTTCTTTCATAGTCTTCAGAAATGGAGTTGGATTCATGGACCTTTCCAAATCATGCAAAAGATTTATCTAATGTGGTTTGACAATGTTAACAAAAGATGACACACATGGAGCTTCATCAAACCTTTCTATCAATATTTCAATAAACCTTGCATAAGTAGGTGTATTGGCATTCTTCAAGGAAAAAGACTCAAACAACCACCAAGCATATGCTTTACTTTCAAAATTCAGCGCTGCTGCTTTGATGGCTTCAATCTCTGAAACTTGATGTTGTTGCACAAAGTTATCCAACTCCTCCACCCAAACCATGACTGGACATTTAGGTGATCCATCAAAGATAGATAGATAGAATCTACCCTTACCATGCTTCTCCTCCTTTGTGACTTTTCCCTCCTTGATCTTGCAGAATCCTTGAAAGTTCAAGTTATCTTTGAACTCCTTGGACTGAGCTTCATACTCCTCCAAATACTCTCTAAGAGTCTCCTTCTTAGGCACACCTCCTTTCTTCCTCTTCATGAAGAAACCACAAACAAAATGCTGAAGATTTGGTGATATGGCTGAGTGCAAATATCCATGAAACAAGGATTAAGAATGTTCCTCATGCATAGATATTGTAGATCTGATCAGAAGATCTTTCTGCTCTTGAAACTTTCTAGGAGTTTTACTACTTCTTCTTTCTTCTTCTTGTTCAACCTCCTTGGAGAGGTTCTTCTTAGATCTGAAAGCTGATGAGAGTAAACCCATGTTCTTCATAATTTTGACCTTGCTCTTTGTTGTACAACACTTTGGCTTGAAGCCACAGGCTGAGCCAAAGATCTTGCTCTGATACCACTGTAATATTCCAAATTAAGGAACATCTACAGATTGGGAATAACCTGAGTTATTACCAATGTGGAGCTACAAAAATATGTCATATATAGACACAAAATCACTTAATATTCAATAAAATATGTAGCAAAAACTTTATACAGCGTTTTATAAGGCAAAAGGTGGGGAAAAGTGAGGATTTATGCCCTAAAACGAGTGTATTAAGAGATCTGCGTAAAAATAAGGTGGGAAAGTGGTTGGATATGATAGATATGGTTATGGTGGACTCCCATGTCGAATTTTAGCAAAAAAAAAATAAGTTTTCTAAGTTAAATAGTTCCTTCTTTCCTAACTAGGCTAGAAAGCCCTGATTTCCCATGACTAGAAGTATGCAGAAATTTGTTGAAGCATGTGAGCATGATTTTCTGAAGGGTATGACTGAAATAAGGTCTAAATATTGAAAAATTGTTGGGAGAAATACTGAGAGGGGGGGAGGGGGTTGAATCAGTATTTAGTGCAGACAATAAAACTTTTTACTTTTTCCTTTGAAAAACCCATACACTACTTTCCTGAAGCAAACTCACGTATATACGCGGATATCCTTTGCAGAACTCGCGTATGTCTAGGGATCTAATTATGCATTTAATTCTTAACTTAGGTCATTGCATTATTCATTCATAAGATGTTTTAGAAAACAGTAACCAAGTGCAGAAAGAATAGAATAATCATCACACATAAGCAACACACATGAACACCAGGATTTTAGGTGGAAACCCAATTCGGGAGAAAACCACCGCTGCCGTCGTCTCAGTCTTCAATATTTATTATAAAGAAAAACTTCTTACAACCATGTACTGGCGTAGACTCATACCAACACGCAGGCACCCACCTGTAGAAGGCTACAACCTTCTCTCGTTTACCAGCCTCTCCTGGAAGGGAGCTACAACCCCCTATACTTGTTTACCAGCCTCTCCTGGAAGGGAGCTACGACCCCCTGCTCGCGTTTACCAGCCTCTCCTGGAAGGGATCTACAACCCCCTGACTGAAGGCTTCGACTCTCAGCACCACTGCAGACCACGTTTCATCAATTTTCACACTGGATCAAACAACTTCAACACAATCCTTCATTTATCAACAAACATCCTTTTCCCATTGCATCAAACAGAACAATGAAACCACTGTAACCAGAATATCAGAGATAGCCCAGACTTCAAAATAGATATACAGAAACTCAATCAGCTTTGAGCAACCATCAGTTCATATACCATACGCTCTTTTCTTTAAACAGATCCGCGTATATACGCACTTTTAATGTAGCGAACCCATGTATACATCTGTGCACTTTTCAGAAAAACACTAACAGTCCATACGCGCCTTTATTTAAACAGCTCCGCTTATACACGCGCTTTCCATGAAATGAACCTGCGTATATATCTATAAAAGATAAACTTTGCAGAACAGACCAGATCTATGAACTTACCCAGATTTCTTCAATTTCTTCAATAGATTTGCGCTAGGTCTTTATTACTTCTTTTCAGATCATCCTAGAGATTCATCATTTCTAGATCTAGAGGATTTGAATCTTCATCACATTCATAGGTGCATCATGGATTCAGATCTATCAATTAAGAACAGAGTTCAACCATACAGATAAACTTTAGAGTGAAGTATTCATTAATGCACAGATCCCTGCACCCCCTTGCACAATGATTCTCTTCTCCTTATATAGATTTAGCCTTTGTCAAAACCATGAGCCAAAACCACATTACTTCCGATGGTATTCCTGGACGGGATCACATAGACAATCCAGCGCTCAATACAATGGGTCAATACCATGGTAAGAACCCCTGGATTTATAACTTTAAAGCGCAATTAGGCATACGCGACTTAGCACGTACTTTTCCGCGTACATACGCTACTTCGCCTAAACAAACTCGCGTATGCATAGTGACATGTCTAATTCATCATTGCTCTGGCCCTTTCTGAAGTTCCTTTCTTCTGTACTCCTTAGTTGATCTGTAGATACATCATCTGTACATATTTGACACATAGGTTGCAACTCATCAAGTCAGTTTCCATCAAGAACAACTTCATCAAATAGGTTGTTATCCAAAGACAACTTCATCTCATCATATAGCCAATTCTCATCTCATCAAGTAGATTACCACCAAAGACAACACATGCCAACAATCTTCACATCAGATTTACATCATTAATAAACTCATCAATCATCAAGAACAACTTCATCAAGTAGGTTGCCATCATCTTCATCGAGTGGGTTGCCATCAAGGACAACACTCTGCATCATATTGCCAACAATCTCCCCCTTTGGACTTGATGGCAACCACGATGGTGTTTGATCACCACAACAGATATTAAGCATAATGATATTCTTCCCTTATTCAAACACCATGTCACTCTCCCCCTTTGACATCAAGGGCAAAGGGCAGATCAAAAACCAATCACAAGGATTTTCTCCTCATGTAGAAAGAAGAGCGCTGTAGACCTGATGTGTACTAAAGTTACCATGCTCCCCCTGAGTTCATGTTGAATGTTCAAACATATTTTCAATGAAGTACATGACTCTATGACTCATACTTACATCAAAAGTCCAACCATATGTGACTCAAGTACCCAACCAAGAGGGTTTACACAATTTGACTCAACTACCCAACCAAGTGGGTTTTACAAAATTGACTCAACTACCCAACCAAGTGGGTTTACACATTTGAACAAGTCCTTACATGACTGGTTATTACAATTTTACATCATAGGTCTCATCATGACCTTTTTCATCAAAATACAAATATGACCTTTTGTAACAAAATACCAAAAAGACCTCAAGAGAGAGATCATATATCAGAGTCATCATAATGCCAACAATGCATTACTCTCAGCAAGAATAATGAGAATGCCACCAATTCATCCTTTCCACAAGACCAATGCTCCCCCTTAGCTTGTGCATCCTGAACACTTTCAACAGCCGATATCAGAGAATGAAACAGAAATATAAGAGCTGAAGCATCATCAGAGATACCGAACAGCACTGCAGCTGTGCTGAAGAATGCTGACCCCAAGTAAAATTTGTCAGCAACTAACCATACGCGGTTTTATTTCTATAAACTCGCGTATATATGCGACTGTATTTCAGGAAACCCGCGTATCCAATTTAATCTTCTGAATTTTAATCAGATCTGATCCTCTGCATGGCAGAGACTACTCCCAGCTTCTGTCTGAGATATTCGAACGCTTCCTTGGGCAGGGGTTTGGTAAATATATCAGCGACTTGTTCTTTGGAGGGAACATACTCCAACTTCACCTTTTGTTCAAGCACTTGTTCACGTAAGAAGTGATACTTTCGATGGGAATGTGCTTGGTCTTGGAAATGCACAACAGATTCTTTGAGACATCGATGGCGCTATTATCAGCACACATAATGGAGATAGGAGGTGAAATACTTGATTTAGATGCCTTGTAGAGTTTGTATCCAAAGAAGTTGAGTGTTACCAAAGATGCTAAATACATATTCTGCTTCTTGTCGAACCAAGATACTAACCGGGGCCCCATATAGAATGCACCACCACTAGTGATTTTCTGATCATCAATACTTCCAGCCCAATCTGCATCAGTGTATGCATGAAGAGTAAGATCAAAATTCTTTTGATACCATAGTCCAAAATCTTGAGTTCCTTGTAGATATTTGAATATTCTTTTCACAGCCTGAAGGTGAGACTCTTTTGGATTGGCTTGAAATCGTCCAACAATCCCAACTGCATGCATAATGTTCTACCTAGTCTCAAAGGAGACAGATTTCTATCAGTGGACCAGACTGTTGATTCACCGTGGGGAGGTTCCATCATGAGAACCTAGATTACATCCCATATCATTGGTGTACCTGCTGTGTTTGGTAGCAATTTTCCATGCCATATTTTCTAATTCTGCTTAAGGTATTTTTTCTTTGTGATAAGAATATACTATCTTCTACGATGGTTATGCAAGCCAAGAAAGAATGTTAGTTCCCCAAGTAAAGACATTTCAAATTCTTGCTGCATAACATAAGAAAATTTTTGACTCACAGATTCTTCATTACTTCCAAAAATGATATCATCAACATATACAACCACAATCAATAGTTTTTCATTTTTAATTTTTGTGTACAAGTTGCTATCAACAGATCCCTTTGAAAATCCTTGTTGATGAAGATATTTGTCAAGACGATAATACCATGCCCTTGGAGCTTGTTTGAGACCATATAGAGCCTTTTTGAAGTCTACAAACAAGTTTTTCATCATTTCCCAAAATGAATCATTCTGTTTGTTCTATATAAACTTCTTCTAGATCACGATTGAGAAAATCAGATTTAACATCCATTTGATAAACTTTGAATTGTTGAAAGCTTGAAAAATCAAGAAACATTCTTATGGCTTCAAGTCTAGCTACAGGAGCAAAAGTTTCTTCAAAGTCTATACCTTCTTGTTGAGTGTACCCCTTACAAAAAAGTCTAGCTTTGTTTCTTACAACATCCCCATTCTCATTTAACTTGTTTTTGAATATCCATTTTGTTCCAATGACATTTTTGTTATGAGGTCTTGGTACTAATTCCCAAGTGTGATTCTTTTCAATTTGATCAAGCTCTTCATTCATGGCTTGAACCCAGCATTCGTCTTTGCTAGCTTGATTAACATCGTGTGGTTCAATAGTGGATAGAAATGCCAGATAGGTAGAAGATCCCACAAGATTCCTTCTTGTTTGTACACCTGATCCCTTATCTCCCAAAATTTGAGATTCTGGATGATTTTTTTGAACAAATCTGGATGGAGCTTTTTCAGATAAATCATCTTCAGTGGTTCAATTATTTGATATCATTGCTATTTGGATGATGTAGAAGAACATAAGTCATCATCAGTTTCCTCATTTGTTGTTTGCTTTTTCTTCTTTGGGGCCCAGGAGAATGAAAATGCACATAAACATCAATACATTCAACAATCTTCCAAAGTCTTTTATTGTAACATTTATATGCTCTTCTCGTAGAGGAGTAACCAAGAAGTATTCCTTCATTTGCTCTAGGTTCAAACTTGCCAAGTTTTTCATCATTATTTTTGATAAAGCATTTACTTCCAAAAACTCTAAAATGCTTCACAGAGGGAGAATTACCATACCAGAGTTCATATGGAGTTTTGTCACTATTTACATGAACATGTGCCTTGTTGAGAATGTTTACCACTGTATGTGTTGCTTCTCCCCAAAATGTGTCAGGTGTTCCAGAATCATCAAGCATAGCTCTAGCCATTTGTTGAAATGTTCTATTCATTCTTTCTGCCACGCCATTTTGTTGTGGAGTGCCAGCTACAGATAATTTTCTTTTTATGCCATGTTGTTCACAAAATTCAAGGAATTCATCTGAAGTATATTCTCCTCCTCGATCAGATCTAATACATTTGAGTTTTATATCTAGTTCATTTTCAACCAGAGCCTTGAAGATCTGAAATTTCTCAAATGCTTCATCTTTGTGTTTAAGCAACCCAATCCAACACATTCTAGAGAAATCATCAATAAATAAGATATAGTATTGTTCACCACGAGGTGAATTTTTCCTCATAGGTCCACATATGTCAGTATGAATGAGTTCAAGAGACCTACTTGATGATCCTTCATTGGCATTAAATTTCACTCTGGTCTGCTTGCCGAATTGGCAAGATTTTCATATGATACTTTTAGGTAGAGTAATATTGGGAAGACCACGAACAACATTAAGTCTGCTTGATTTGTTGATTTGAGAGAAGCTTAGATGCCCCAACCTTCTATGCCATAGCCAATTTTCTGAAGATTGACTCAAGTAACATTGTTCTTTGTAGTTCTTCAATACATACAGGTTGCTTGGAGTTCTTTTCCCTTTTATAATTGTTTTGCCTGTATCAAGATCACGAACCACACATTCTTTTGAACTAAAGACAACTTCAGTTCCTTGATCACACATTTGACTTACACTTAGCAGGTTATGCCTTAAGCCATCCACATACATGACATCATTAGCCTTCACCTTTTCCTTTAGAAACACAGACCCTTTTCCTTTAATTACAACAGGATTATCATTTCCAAATGTAACTTTCTTTTCCTTTTCTAGAGCACTATATGCAAGAATTTTGTGTTTGTCACCTGTCATGTGTCTTGAGCATCCATTATCAATGTACCATTGATTTTCTTCACCTTCTGCGAATAATGCTATGCCACAATTTTCAACCTGTAATTCCTTCTTTTTCCATACTTTGGATCTTGAAGAAAAATGCTCTTTTGGCTGAACTTTGCTCCTGCATTCAGATTCTTCATGCCCAAAGTTATTGCAATAAACACATTCAACTTTATTTAGAAGAGGAGAAAAGTTTTTATAGGTTTCTTCTCAAATTCAATCATTTTCTTTTTTGCTTCTCTAGTCATGATAGTTTTATATGCAACACATTGAACAACTTTATGACCAAAATTGTGACATGAGAAACATTGTCCATTGAAGAAGAAATTTCTGCGATCATGAAATCATCTACTTGGATTTACTTGTTGATTGGAGTTTCTTTGAGAGATATTCCTGTTAGTATTCTTTGAATTGAGATGATCATGCTTTACCTGCAATGATTCTTTATTCCTTTGCTGAGTGGCAGACTTTTGTAAACCAGCTGTAACTGCCTTTAGATAGTTTGGTGCTGAAGCTTGAGAGGATTCTTCGGTATATCCAAGACCTTTTTTTTATAAGAGGAGAACGTTGTACCTTGATAATCTCATCTAAGGTTTCAGATCCTTTAGCAAATCTAAGATTCAAAGTTTTTACTTTCTCAGAATCTTTTCTTAGACTTACCACTTCACATTCTAATTTCTCAATGTGTTTCTTTGCTTCTTCAACCTGCTTTTCCAGAGTTTCTATGGTTATTTTCCTTTCTTCTAAGAGTATTTTACTTTCTTTTAAGCATATTTTGAGTTGATTGTTTTCTTCAAGAAAGTCATTGTCCTCTAGAGCATCCACAAAAATATCATTTTCTTCTCTAGATTCAAATGCCATGAGAAGTCTAAGATCTTGTTCACATTCTTCTTCACTATCAGATAGCCCATCACTGTCTTCATGAATATAATAACTTTTTCTAGTGTTAAACCGATTCTTATTCCTTCTTGCTACTTCCTTCCCTTTTGCAGGTGTTTCTTTATGAGGACACTTAGCAACATAATGACCAATTCTTCCACACTCAAAACATTTGAAAGAAAGCTTACCTCTGAATCGTCCTATGCCAAGTTGGAGTTTCTTTACAAAATTTGCCTCAACTTCTTCTGAGATATATCCTGATCCTTCTGGTTCTTGTACTTCTTTCCCTTTTGTAGAAGCTCTGAAGACAGCCTCTTTGACTTCAGATGGTCCTCCTCTTCTCATTTCATATGCAGTTAGTATGCCATGAAGTTGTACCATAGTAAGATTTTGAAGATCCTGTTTTTCTTCAAGAGCAGAAACTTTTGACTCAAATTTTGCTGTTAGTGATCTTAAAATTTTCTCAACCAAAGTAGATCCGATTATTGTTTCTCCTAGGTTTTTCATACGATTTACAACATCATCAACACGTAAAAAGAAACTGGCAATACTCTCATCACTATGCATCTTCAAATTTTCATATTCAATTCTGAGATTTTGGAGTTTTTCACTTTTTACCTTTGTATCACCTTCATAACTTAGAATGATTTTGTCCCACATTTCCTTTGCTGTATTTAGCTGCATGAATTTGACAAATTCAGATTCAGTCAAACTTCCTGTTATAGCATTGATCGTCTTTGTATTTGATTCATAATTCTTCTTTTCATTCGGATCTGTTGGTATTGTAGCTGGATATTGATATCCTTATACAACAATGGCCCATACATCTGTTCCTATAGACTGAAAATAGGACCTCATCCTTGTTTTCCAGAAGATTAAATTGCTTCCATTAAAGTCCGGAGGCTTGATAGATGCTATTCCATCTTGATTGCTCATCTTGCTTGATCTTCCTTCTAGCGGCTAAGCTTTTTCAGAAGGACCTGCTCTGATACCAATTGTTGGGAGAAATACTGAGAGGGGGGGGGGTGAATCAGTATTTAGTGCAGAAAATAAAACTTTTTACTTTTTTCTTTGAAAAACCCATACGCTACTTTCCTGAAGCAAACTCGCGTATATACGCAGATATCCTTTGCAGAACTCGCGTATGTCCAGGGATCTAATTATGCATTTAATTCTTAACTTAGATAATTGCATTATTCATTCATCAGATGTTTTAGAAAACAGTAACCAAGTGCAGAAAGAATAGAATAATCATCACACATAAGCAACACACATGAACACCAGAATTTTAGGTGGAAACCCAATTCGGGAGAAAACCACCGCTGCCGTCGTCTCAGTCTTCAATATTTATTATAAAGAAAAACTTCTTACAACCATGTACTGGCGCAGAGTCATACCAGCACGCAGGCACCCACCTGCAGAACGCTACAACCTTCTCTCGTTTACCAGCCTCTCTTAGAAGGGAGCTACAACCCCCTGTACTCGTTTACCAGCCTCTCTTGGAAGGGAGCTATGACCCCCTGCTCTCGTTTACCAGCCTCTCCTGGAAGGGAGCTACAACCCCCTGACTGAAGGCTTCGACCCTCAGCACCACTACAGACCACATTTCATCAATTTTCACACTGGATCAAACAGCTTCAACACAATCCTTCATTTATCAACAAACAGCCTTTTCCCATTGCATCAAACAGAACAGTGAAACCACTGTAACCAGAATATCAGAGATAGCCCAGACTTCAAAATAGATATACAAAAACTCTATCAGCTTTGAGCAACCATCAGTTCAGATACCATATGCTCTTTTCTTTAAACAAATCCGCGTATATACGCGCTTTTAATGTAGCGAACCCGCGTATACATCTGTGCACTTTTAAGAAAAACACTAATAGTCCATACATGCCTTTGTTTAAACAGCTCCGCGTATACACGCGTTTTCCATGAAACGAACCTGCGTATATATCTATAAAAGATAAACTTTGCAGAACAGACCAGATCTATGAACTTACTCAGATTTCTTCAATTTCTTCAATAGATTTGCGCCAGGTCTTCATTACTTCTTTTCAGATCATCCTAGAGATTCATCATTTCTAGATCTAGAGGATTTGAATCTTCATCACATTCATAGGTGCATCATGGATTCAGATCTATCAATTAAGAACAGAGTTCAACCATACAGATAAACTTTAGAGTGAAGTATTCATTAATGCACAGACCCCTGCACCCCCTTGCACAATGATTCTCTTCTCCTTATATATATTTAGCCTTTGTCAAAACCATGAGCCAAAACCACATTACTTCCGATGGTATTCCTGGACAGGATCACATAGACAATCCAACGCTCAATACAATGGGTCAATACCATGGTAAGAACCCCTTGATTTATAACTTTAGAGCGCAATTAGGCATACGCGACTTAGCACGTACTTTTCTGCGTACATACGCTACTTTGCCTAAGCAAACTCGCGTATGCATAGTGACATGTCTAATTCATCATTGCTCTGGCCCTTTCTGAAGTTCCTTTCTTCTGTACTCCTTAGCTGATCTATAGATACATCATCTGTACATATTTGACACATAGGTTGCAACTCATCAAGTCAGTTTCCATCAAGAACAACTTCATCAAATAGGTTTTTATCCAAAGACAACTTCATCTCATCATATAGCCAATTCTCATCTCATCAAGTAGATTACCATCAAAGACAACACATGCCAACAATCTTCACATCAAATTTACATCATTAATAAAATCATCAATCATCAAGAACAACTTCATCAAGTAGGTTGCCATCATCTTCATCAAGTGGGTTGCCATCAAGCACAACACTCTGCATCATATTGCCAACAAAAATAAGATCAGAGACATAACTCATACACTTTACAGAAGAAGAATGAAAGAATACAGAAGAAATCCTTAAGAAAGAGGTGCTACAACTATTTTAAAAGACTGCATAACCATGACAACGTTATTTTTAGGGCTGAAGCAGCAGTTTATTGATTCTTCAAATCTAGATCAGATCTATACATAAAAATATAGATCTAATACAGATACATGTACATTAAAATCTGATCTATACATTCCCTTTGGGGATTTGCTCAAAACATGAAGCACCGGAAGTAGATCTGAGATCTAAAACTTCAGATTTGTAGAATGATTCATAAATTCTAAATAATACAAGTACATAGCATATCAGATCTGAAACAGAACATAGATTTGTTGGCCAATCTATGGATCACCACAGTGAAGGAAGAATCCCAACACCGAAGATCTCTTCTCCAAAATGCAAGAAAAGCACCCTGCAGCTGTAGATCTGCAAATAACGTTGTCCTAGGGAGAGGAACAATGTTGTAGCTTCTGAGAATGATTTGGCTTAATGCCAAGATGTATATCTGAAGTGAAATCAGCAAATGAACTCTTCCAGGAGGTTAAAAGACACACTCTCTGAGAAGAGCCACTGTTATGATCTAGATCTAAGCAGATCTAGTCTTCCACTTGCTGCAGCTCACAAGAAAAATCAACCCTCAACATGAGTAGCGCTGTAATGTAAGGTGAAGCTTGGCCCAAGCCTGATAGTGGACAAGTTTAGCACAATTCTCCTCCAAGAGCTGCTCAAGGAAGGAGGTGGGATTCCTGAACAGGAATGCCCAACAAGGGATGTCTAGCAGACAATTCCTTGTGAAATAATAATGTTCAACAACCTTTTTCTTGTTGCCCTCCTCTTCCTTTTATAAGATAGGAATCTTTCCAAACTCTAAACCACCTTGAATCACTTAACCCTTTTCACATTACAACCTCCTTCTAGAACTGTGATGTCCCTCAAAGAGGTTCCATGCATCTAGACTGCGTTGTTTGACTTGGTCAAAGATGACACATTCTTGTGATTTAACCCATTCAAACTTGCAGGAGTTTATTTGTATAGCCCAAATATGTCTTTGTTCACATAGGCATTGATTTATTCTTAGTTTTCAGGAGTTTTACATGTTCTCCTTTACAATTTATTCATCAATTATGAAATGCAAAAATAAACAAGGCAAAATTAATGTTCGTATTAGTTGGAGCTAATTTATTAACATTACATCATCACTTCCCCAAGTTTTGATTCTAGTAGAGTATTTGCTAGGAAGGGCATGTAGGACAATTGGAAGAACAGGAGGGGCATATCTAGCAGGTGCAGCAGGTGGAGGAGGTACATTTCTGGCCATGGTGAATGGGACTGTGGTAGTTTTAGGGACAACAACAATGGAGGAAAAGGAACTGTTAGGAGGAGGGCTATTTGGTCTTTGTTGTCCATTGACAATTGAACTCCAATCAGGAAGAGGAAAACCAGTTTCAATTCTCAAAAATGTTTCAAAAGGGTTAAGCTCCTTCAACCTATATACAGATTCTCTTTCCAAAGCAACTCATAATTTACTGCTTCCCAAAACTCTTATTTATCTTTCTGTGTTACTGTGGCTGAGGTATCAATACCTCTCCTATGTAGGTCTAAGACAATTCCAGTTAATTCTTTTTCACTTTCAGACCTAAACAGGACTTCTTGAATTTTATCATCAAATATTTTATCTTCTAGACTTCTTAAAACTTCAGAGGACGAGGATTTTGTATGTAATGGAGTACCTGATATTTCAGAAATGCCTTGACTGCCTCTGGAGATGGTGTTTTCCATTGTCCACAATGGTAGATGGATCCAGGTCAGGATTACTCCTCGTGTATCTCCTTCTCGAATCCACCTTTGATCATATGAATTTTGAATAGAGTCACCAAGGTAGATGCAGCCTCGATCAACTTTTGAGCTCCTACTACCTTCAGAAGTTTAGCTTCAAAATTTTGAGAAAGTATAATCTTCAAGCTCTTGACAGACGCACCAAAATGTTATCACAAAATTGCTTCTGATAGGCTTCTAATTAGAGAATCTCATGTAATTGTTTCAAACCAATCTTGTGACTGAGGCTTAGCTTGCTCAGCCTGAGAGGGCTCTCTCAAGGATTAATGATATTAAATAAAGATGTAGATGGCTAACTCTCTTTAGGAACTAACTTGATTATGATGAATATAGGTTGAAAATCATATCATTAAGTAAACATTGGGCTTATGGATTCTATCATTTCAGTAATTCAATGAGTTCACTTGACATGGAAGCTGAGGTAGGTCAGAGTTTTTAGTAGTAGGATACACACACATAAAACAAGAAAATACACAGTCAATTCATCTATAAAGGAAGTTAGAGCATTGCAAGAATGAATTCTGAGTATTATAAATGAAAACCACTGCAGATGAGATACATAAAAGGTTTATATAAGATATGAAAGCACTAAAAACTCATTCAGAATCTCAATTTGGTCAAGTGACAAATCTCTGTATTGCTGAAACAGTCAATTTACAATAAGCTGCAATTTAGCCAAAAATCTCCAACCCTTAACAAATTCGACCAAATGGCCTTTAATAGACTTGTTACATCATGATATTAACTGCCTCCTGTCTAGATTCATCGGATTTTTTCCTAATGACACCTTGCATAACCATAAAACATCAACTTAAAGACAAACATACACCTAACCTACTTGACAGTTCTGTTCCTAATAGGACTCATTCTACTTCCTTATTGCCTTTAACAACCTTATCTACTAAAAAATTACATTCTTTGAGAGGTATATTGTCACATGTTCGAATTAAGATGATTGGATTCATCATTTTATGATCATTTAATTGATCTCCTCAGAACTAGGAAACAAAAAACCTATTTTTTAGGGAAATAGTCTTCTTCCATGAATACCTTGGATGTCAGTTTATCTTCAATTTGTGGTCCTTGAGTGCTGATTAATTTCTTGTCATGGTCTTTAATCCTTCAAAAATATACAGATGTCCAAATATGCTCCAAAACCTACTAAAAGGGCTGAAATACAACACGCTATGAAATTAAGGCAGTGTCGTAGATTACTTTCATAGCGCTACAAAACATTCCTTTAACCTCAAAATTATTGATTCTTTCCTTTGGCATAGTGTTCATCATCTTCAAACACATCTCCCACAACAATTCCACCTCTTTATTTCATCAAAACTGGTTCAAAAAGTCAAAATAGCAGCTACAGTGGTTTCGTAGCGTTTTGCTGCCCTTCAAGCCCAGGCATGCTACAAAATTGTTGAAAAGTGCTGAAAATGCAGTTTTTTGTGTAATTTTGAAAATTGAAGTCTGTAAGTGCCAAAATCTTGTCTCTAATCATGTCATTAACTTTAAACAACCATAAACCAATTCACCTTATGCTCCTTGAGGCATTTCTTCCTCATTTATAATTGGTTGAGCTATTGGCTCTTCAATCATAGTCATTTTAAGCCATTTTTTCTCTAACTCTTCATGAATCAGTTCAAGTTTCTCTTGAAGGTATTTAACCTGGTATTTCAATCTTCTATTGATGGCTTTCAACAGTGTGTTCATCCTCCTGGCATGTTTGGCCTCTTTTCTTGCTGGAATTGTCCATTTGATGAGATGCTGTGTGTTGTCCAAAGTCTTAGAGACAGTGTAAACCTGTTCTTCCCAAATTGCCTTCATCTTTTCAAATTGAGTCTTCTCTACACTGTTTTTCCTTGCTTCCCTTTTCATAACAGCAATTTCATGATTTTCCACTTTCAATTTTTCTTCAAGACGCTGCAACTTTGTTTTTTCCATCACTTTCACTTTTCCCTTCTTTGATTTACTGATTGTATCCTTCTCTGGAGGTGATGATAAGTCAATAACCTCTTGAGGTGGCTGAGCTGTGTCAGTGAGTGGTTGAACTTCTTTGATGCTCTCTAATAGCTTCCTAGCATGCCTTATCATAGCCTTTCTTGCTGGGAACATGAAACCTGCATCTTCTCCCTCAAACTCTAATTTCTTTGTAGATTTAGCCTTCTTTAACTTCTGCCCACCTTCCTCTATAAACTCAGCTTGAACAATACAAGTTTATTCTATGTCAATGGCATGTAAAATATCCTCTATATTTCCCTTAGCTATTTCTCTGTCTTCTACATCCACTGTCTTTTCTTCCAAAACTAGTGTTTGAATCCTAGTCATCCTTTTGGTTCCTTTTTTATTAACAGTTTGTTTCTATTTTGCAGGTATGGCAACCTTTGACTTCTGTTTTGCAGGTGTGACACTTGGTGTATCAGGACTCTGTATTTGCTCTGGCTCCTTCATAATTTGATTACTTTTTTCTGCTCTTGCAGGTTCATTTGGCTCTGCTACTAATGATTCCCTCTGTTCTGTTGCTAATGGTGATGGAATTATCCTAGACTTAGGATTTCTTGAAGGAGTAAGAGTATCCAGCTCAAAACCACTAACAAACAAGAATGAGGACCAATCTCTGCCTAACCTTTGAAGTTCATCTAATACCAATAATTTCATTAGACCATGATGAAATAAAGAAGTCTCACTCCCCTTAGACTTTGCTTGGACCTTATCTGCCATTTTTGACAAACTTCTATGCAAATAGAAAGGCAGATCAATGGAAGTCTTACCAGTAAAGTGCATAAGTAATTTGAAATGATATGAATAGACTTTGTGGTACCTCCCTTCACAAGTAAAGTACTTTTGGATGATGAGTAGCAATTTTGAATAGTTGTCTTTTATGTAATTTCTTGGAATAGCATTGGCGAGGTCCATTTCATAATGCTTTGGCTTCATGAACACTTTGCACTACTCCATATTAAACTTGAAACCTTTGAACCAATTCTCTTAACCTCTTGGAATCTCTGTAGCAGCAACATTAACCTCTAGTGTGATGGAAAAATTGAGCATTCCCACTTTAGTTGTGTTCCACTAAATTTCAAAGAAAACTCGTTGGACACCTGTGTATGACATCCCTGTAATTTCTCACAAAACTGTAGGCAACTTTCTCTTCTGAAGGATTATACTATTGTTGGGTCTTCATAGATCAAATTCATGTCTGCAGGTTCATATCTCAGGCACTGGCCACCTTTTTTAGTCCTTCTTTTCTTTGCCATGGTTTCTCTAAGATTTTCACAACCTTGCTTGATGATGTTTAGCCTCGCTTGATGAATTTTCAGCCTCACTTGATGATGTTCAAAGTAAACCTTTGAAAATCAACCACAAATTTGGCTTAGTACAGCTCTCCAGAGCTCAAATATTACGCAGGGAGGAATAAGAAATGAGAATGAATGAATTAGGAAAGGATTTGAAGTTTTAATGTCCTCTCATGACTCAATGGTGACTTATACATTACCTAAACTAGCCATGATGACTGCAAACCTAAGCATGTACCTTGGATTTATCCCTCCATGACTCGAAAAGCATCTACCCTACTCATTCCCAACAATTTTCTTACACCTAACAACTAGACTGACAAGACAGACAAGAAACCACGCTTTCGTAGCATTCTTAGTGTAAATTTGACTATTTTCGCTAGGAAACTATCAACATTTTCATAGCAAAAAGTGATTTTTCACAGTGTATTTCGCTACGAAATTGTGGTTTCTTGGCTAATTTGACACTTTCGGTACAAAAAACCTTGGAAATTGAAATAAGTCAAAAAATGATGAATGGTGTGACATGAGGGAGTTTAAAATCAGTGGGTTTAGACCTTAGGGTAAACTTTAAACAATAAAAATTTAATGTTTTCCTTGACCAAGCATAAAAATGAATCCTACAACCTAATTTTTTTTGACACATGAACCTAATTGACCTTTTCAAATGATGCTTCGTTTTTTGGGTGATAACAATCTACAAGAGAAAAAGGGGAAATCCAGCTCCACTCCACAGCACAGATAGGGGTCTCTGCAAAAAAAAAGGCACAACCACATAAACTTGGTAATAAACGTTAGTGGAGTCGCCAATCCTGTGTTAGTGTGTTTGGTGCACATATGTATGAAATCACACCAACTTAAGGGGTGTGGTTTACCCACTTAAGTTATTGGTCACAGGTAGAAAAAGAAGTGGAGTCAAGAAAGTTAGTAGAACAAGCTAGAATCATAAACATACTAGATAGAGAAATAGCATGCATATATAAAATAAAGCTAAAATAAAAAGAAAATAAATAAATAAAATCTCTGAATAGAGTCAAACAACTGCAATAATCCGAACGGTGGCTCTTTGACCCCTCTTATTGAGTGCTGGTAGGAAACGAGGATGAAAATTTAACCCTCTTGCCAAAGGGCCTCTAGAACATGGGTTCTAAGTCCCGATGCAAAGTATCCCTATCTCTACTGTGGTGGATGGAACTTGTTGGATGGCCAACAATTGAGTCCCCTCTATCTTCAGCTCCATTCCACACGCTACTGGTATTTCTTGGGCAATTCTGGCCAGCATAACAATGTGTTCTCCAATTCTTCATCTCATGGTGGCCTTATATAGGAGAATTCAAATCCTCCTTCCCTCTCTTGGTACATTGTAAATGGTGACCCAAGAGAGGGGGATGATTCCTTTGTGTGCCATAAATATTCCATTGTGTGCTCCCTTGATGTCTAAGGAGGCTTTGGTGGCTGTCCTTAGGCGACTTCAAGTGAGGAATGACTGTCCTAGAGTGTGCTTTTTGTGGTCCCAGAAAGTGACTTTCGCCACTCCTAGGATTGTGTGCATTTTAGGTCATAAGGCGCACAAAGGAGCTCTTCATGAAGGATTATGCGTGCAAAAGAATTTATGACTTGCTCAAATTTTATTTTTCCTCAGACCTTAGAGATTTTTAAATACTTTCCAGATTCTCTAATGTCTTTCAGCCCTGTATATCTTTCTGCCTGACATTAATTAATGTCGCCTTCTGCTTGTACGATTTTCCAGTGTTAACAATGTACATAGATGACATTCACCAAAACAAGAGAGAAACATGTCTTGCATGTGAATAAAGTGCTTGATATTTTGAAGAAAGAGAAATTGTTTCTTAAGATGTCAAAGTGTGAGTTTGGAAAGACTTCTTTGGTTTATTTGGGACATATTGTAGGAGGAGGAGAGTTGAGAATTTATCCTTCTAAAGTGGAAGGCATTGTAAATTGGCCCACACCCAAAACAATAACCGAGGTAAGAAGTTTCTTCGGTGTAGCTCAATATTGGAGAAAGTTTATTACTAACTTTTCTACCATAGAAACTCCTATGCATGTAGTGACAAGTGTGAAGAAAGGCTTCTAATGGGGAGGCAAACAACAACAAGCTTTCGAAGCTTTAAAGACAAGATCAGTTTAGCTCTAGTCCTTGCTGTTAATCTAAGTTGTCATTGATGGCAACAGGTTGATGAAGGAAAAGCCAGACTATGACCCTTGATAGATAAGCCTAATAATGAAGATGACCTTGGAGATAGAATTTTTCTTACTGCACATAAATATTCAAGAACAATTATAAAGGAAAATAAATTTTGCTACCCTAAAGGCAAAATTTCACTATGACACCTACACTACCTTTTAGAGCATATTTTTATCTTTCTAACAAGCTCTCACTTGGCCAGAAACTCCAAGTAATTGATGAGATATGAATTTTTTAAAATCAAGAAAAATTAATTCTAGCAGTGAGCCAACCTATCCTTATCCTTCATATCGGCCTACCTCCAAAAGACATGTCCCTTCAATTTAAAATCAAATTGCATAAATACAACGTCAAAAATACATTTCTTATCATCAATTGGGTGAAGCAATTGAGAGAAAAGACATAAGAGATTACAGATACATAAAAGTTCACAACTCGTGAACTAGGAAGCATCGAGAAGTTTTTTTGAAATACTTGTCTGGGTTAAAATCTGTTTCGATACCACTATACAGCTCGGATCTGTAGCTGTCTTAGGCCGGTGATAAGAAGTATGACAAAGGTATAACCTACCACAGTTATTGGATTTGACTAAGCTCAGATTGAAGGTCAATTAGCTCGGTTTAGAGGACTGTAACACAGTCAGCTTGGATCACTTGTCATAGACCTGTTGCAGCGTTAGGAGCTTAGATAAGTACGTATAGACTTCAGATTAGTAGACCTCAAGATCGATACTATTGCAGATATACAAAGCCTCAGATCTATGTATTCTTATTGTAAAATAGTGGCTTGATACTCATTACAGCAGCTCAGATTTATCTTTGTGGTGGTTCAACTTCTTCAGATTGTTGTAACTTGCAATCACCTTGAATCTGAACAAAGTACTATGAATAGCTGGTGGAAGGTTGTACAAGTTAAGAATGTGAAAGATCTTGAACAGTGAGTCTTGGGGAATATTTGGACAGTGAAGGCATCAACAGTTCTTTGAAGACATTCCTAGAGGCTGGTGTAGACATTCCCGAAGCAGAACATTTGAAGATCCTTGAAGCAGAAGTAACTAGAAGAGATTTGTTTGGAAGACCTGGTGCAAAACTTGAGCTGATTATTGAAGACACCTTTGAGGAACTATTGAAGTCATCTAAAGACACTTGTAGAACCTGATCTTGAGACACCATTGGAAACCATGATGCATTTATATCATCATAAGGTGACTTGGAGGATTTGGCTGGGTATCATAGATCTTATTGAAGACACTTATGTAAGTACATCTCACATTTTCTCTCTAAATATTTATGAAGGATTGGTGTCCTTGGAGTAGGAGCTCCTAAACACAAGGTTGGTGCCTTGAAAAGATAGGGTCGAAGACCTATAGGTCGGAGCCTCATCAAAGTCCAAGTTGGTGCCTGTTTCATTAAAAGGGTTGGTGCCCTTCTCTCATCTATTGTATACTATTATTAAAAAGGGATTGAAGTTCTCTTTAATTCTTAATATCATTATTATATATACCTCTCTGTCTTTAATTGTGAAGAATCTAATTGGTAATAATTAACAATTGAAAAGAAATACTGATTCACCCCCCTCTCAGTATTTCCAACAATTGGTATCAAAGCCAACTTCTTCATTATCAGCCTAACAGCTAGAAGAAGGATTCTTAGGCACAATGAAGAACATGGAAGCAACAGGGAAACTCCCTATCTTTGATGGAACAAATTTTAGTTTCTGGAAAAAGAGGATGTCCTACTATCTAATGTCTCTTGGCCCTGAAGTATGGCACTCTGTTTTGGATGGATACAAAGCTCCCGCCGGTCTTCCAACTGATCCAGATGAAAGAAAAGCCTACATTGCTAATGCCAAAGCTTTAAATTCCATCACTAGTGGAATCACTGATTCCGAATTTACGAAAGTCATGAACTGTGACTCAGCCAAAGAAGTATGGGATAAATTGGTTTCGCTATATGATGGGGACTCCAAAGTTAAGAAAGAAAAGCTTCAAACCTATAGAAAACAATTCGAGAGTCTGAAAAATGGATGATGAAGAATATGTTGCATCATACTTCCTCAGATTAGCGGAAGTGGTTAACTCTCTTAAAGGACTAGGGGAAAATATTGAAGAAAGCACCATAGTTCAAAAAATATTGAGATCACTTCCTGACAGATTCGACTCCAAAGTAAGTGCCATAGAAGAAATGAAGGACCTAGATACTCTCAAGATGGATGAACTTCATGGAATTCTTATTGCCTATGAGATAAGGAAAGGGATCCCAAATTTCAAAGAAGCAGCTTTCAAAGCCTCAAAATCTACAAAAGAAGGAAAAGGATGGAATTGCAACAGCGATGAAATGAGTTAGCTCAATTTGTACGAAGACTAAAAAGAGGATCTAAGCTAAAAGGTAAGTACCCTCTTATTTGTTTCAAGTGTGGAATAATAGGTCATTACGCTGCAAAATGTCCTAAAAAACATGATAGTGATGATGAAAATGACTCTAAAAGAATGATGTACAAGAAGAAAGGGTTTAATAAGAAGAACTTCTTCTCTAAACAAGATGAGTCTGATGAAGATGAATTCATAGTCATAAAGAGGAAATCAACTAGAAATGTGCATCAGTACAAAGAAAACGATGATGAATCAGATGAGGAAAGTAATTATATTGGAAGCAAAGAAACACTATTCATGGCATTTACAAATGATGATGACTCGGAAATAGAAGATGAAAGCAACATGGATAGTTTTCTAATGAGTGCCATTGAAGAAAATGTGAATCTACAAAAGAATATAATTTCTCTCAAAATAGAAAGAGAGGAAGAAAAAAGAAGGGAAGACTTCTTGAACATCAAGTTAAAAGAGAAGGATGATATCTGTGAAAAACATGAAGCTGAAATAGTGTCCCTAAGAAAGGAATTGGAGCAAATCAAAAGGAGTTGGCAAAGCTCTCTAACTCTTGACAACATTCTTAACACTCAAAGACCTCAACATGACAAGTTTGGAATTGGTTTCAAAGGAGAATAATCAAGTACGAAGAATAATGCTAGAAGTTATGTTGATGTACTCTCTTTCCATCCAAAAGAAGAAAAGTCATCTCAAGTAAAAGGTCACATCTGAAAACCAAGATTTGAAAGAGCAACTCCAAGGAAGAATGTTGATTCAAGCTATGGATACTACAACAGGTATCAAACTATTTTTCTTCGGCATTGTTACAATTGTAAAAACTTTGGGCATCAAGCTAACCATTGCAAGGCTCATAAGAATGAAGCACCAAGATTGAATAATCAACCAAACCAATTGTGTGGGCCTAAAGAGCAAGAACAAATCAAAACTTACAATTCCTTTGATCCTTTGGCTAAGTTTGATTCGTCTTGCTCATTATGTGATGATTATGATCATAATGAACAAAATTTCCCTCTCAAAAGGGAAAAAGATAAAAACGTAAATCACAAAACTGATAAATGTGGCCTAGCTCTATGTGCTCATAGTGAAGAAAATCATTGGTTCGTGGATAGTGGGTGCTCGAGACATATGGCAGGTGACCAAAAGAAGTTTTTCTCATTGAATAAGAAAAATGGAAATGTATCCTTTGGAAGTGGATTTGCTAAAATTATTGGAAAGGGGACTGCTACCCTTGTCAATGGAATAGGAAAGGCTCAAAATAACTTGTTGGTAGAAGGGCTCAAACACAACCTCTTAAGTGTTAGCCATATTTGTGACCAAGGACATAATGTTGTCTTTAGTACAAAAAATTTTGAAATAAGAGACTCGTCCTCAGGAGAGCTTGTGGTGAAAGGAGTAAGAAAACTAGATAATGTTTGCATTCTCAGTAGAATCCAATAAGATAAATGTTACTTAAGTCAAACAGATGAAAGTTGGTTATGGCACAAGTGATTGGGGCATATAAGTTTTGACAACCTAGTCAAAATCAGCAAAAATAATGCAGTAAGGGACATTCCAAAAATGTGCAAACCAAATCAAGTTGTATGTGGCCCATGCCAACATGGAAAGCAAACCAGAACTAGCCACAAAACCAAGGAGTTCTCAACATCAAAACCTTTGGAAATCATTCATGCAAGATTGTGTGGGCCAACTAGAACTCCATCTCTTCAAGGTGAAAGGTAATTCACTCTATTTGTTGATGACTATGCTAGAATGATGTGGATATATTTCATAAAATATAAATCCAAAGCATTTGAGTGTTTTAAGAATCTTAATGCTCTCATTGAAAATGAAAAAGATTCTAGGATTAAATGTCTTAGAACGGATAGAGGAGGAGAATTCACTTCGAAAGAGTTTGATAAATTCTGCAAAAAACATGGAATTGAAAGAGAACTTTCTATTGCTAGGACACCCCAGCAAAATGGATTAGTTGAAAGAAGGAACCAAACCATTCAAGAAATGGCTAGGACAATGTTACTAGCAGCTGATTTGCAACCAAAATTCTGGAGAGAAGCAGTTGGCACCGCATTTTATACCTTAAATTGAACTCAACTAAGACCAAATAATGAAAAGACAACTTATGAATTATGGAAAGGAAGACCTGCTTCAATAAAATATTTCAGAATATTTGGAAGCAAATGTTTCATAAAAATAATTGATGACTCACTAGGTAAATTTGATTCTAGAACTGACGAAGGAATATTTCTTGGTTACTCCACTAGGAGCAAAGCTTACAAATGTTACAACAATCATCTACGAAGAATAGTGGAAAGAATTGATGTGAAGATTGATGAAGGCCTTCCAGACAAAAGAATTGAAGATCATGAAGTTGAGTCTTTCTTTGAACAAAGTGAAGAAGAAGAACCTGAAAGAGAAGAGGAGAATGAAGAATCTCAAAGTCAACCTCAAAATGGATCTTCACAAACCCCCTCCTATTGGGTGCAGGAATTACACTTAAGCAAACTCCTCAACACTTAATTTGTCAACCCGGGGAATTCGTAAACTTAGGGACGAAGCACAGGAAATTCTAGAGATGGTATGAATCTTTCTAATGTAAATCCCTACTTTCTTTAAAGGAAATATTGCAGAATCAAATCAAAAGAGAAGAAGACAACTTGAACCATCAAAAATAATCTAAGACTGGAACGAGGAAGTATGCATTTGCAAGAGAGAATTAAAGATAAAAGGAAATCACTCCAACTAATGGTTGTTTAATCTAATGAGTGTGTGTTTTCCTTTAGTAGAGACACTTTAGCAGACTCGTTAGATGGGCCCTTAAATCTGCTTCCTTAGAGATTTCCTTCTTGCATTAATTTGTCTTGCACTAGTGCAGGATCAAAGATTTATGTAGCAGGTATAAATAGTGTCTTTACTGAAGGCTTTTTTACTTCATGCAAGGGCTCAAACTTTTCAAGGTTCAAAGCATTCAGATCTTGTGGCAAGAAACTGGTTCTTGCACCGGATCAGAGCTTCCTGCACTTAAGCTTTTAATCCTTAAAACAAGTGTTCAATTATTGCAACTGCTAGTTACTATCGAATCAAATCGCACACATAAGAGTGAATGTTTATGATCTTAACAAAATGCAGAAATAAAGAAACAATCATTTATCATGTCATAAGCATTTAAAGAAAGAAAGAAAATTGTGGAAAGTAGACTAAGAAACTTGCTGCATCACACCAACATGCACTGGTGCAGGTTCATTTCTCTTGCTTGGACTAGGTGGAAAACCAATTAAATAGAATTGCAGGAAAAGGAAATATCACACCAATGTGCACTGGTGCAAGTTCATTTCTCCTGCTTGTACCGGGAAGATGAAAGCCACGCTGAAATCAAGTGCAGGAAAGTAAATTGCAGGGAAAGAAAATGTATCTACTTCACACGACGGATCCGTTTTCACTCAGATAGGAATACATGTGATGAAAGTTAAATCACACTTTAATAATATAAACACACACTACAGGAAACTGAAAATAGGGTAAACGTGCTAGGTTGGCTGGGCCCTAGCCAACCAGCGCATTTCCCTTTTAAGTTAAAACGCTGCTCAGTAAACTAGTCAATTCATCAGCTTAAAAACAGAAACACAATTTCTGAAACATGAGGCGGAAAACCTTTTATTAATTCATTGAGGCGAATACATGCGTTAATACAATGTCCAGCCTAGATTCGGGTGATAACAAAACCGGTTACCACCTATCAACTTCACTCTAAAAACTCTACTCCAAAGTTCTTCCCTTAGGTCCTATTTACAATTTACATTATCTAGATCTGTTGGCCGAAGGCCAAAACAGATTGTTCAACTGATTCATAACAAAAAGCAAAATTTCGTTTCGGCCTTCAAGATAAGACGGTTTTGCAAAACTCGCTGTAGCTAACCAGCTTTCGCCCTTCACGGATTGGCCTCGGCTGCCTTTGAATCATTCGATGTCGTGGCTAAAGTGGCTCAAGATGAGGCGATGATCAAGGAGGTTCGGATCTGCCGCAAAGATCTGTTGTGCTCGCAATGGTGCAAGATTCGATCCTGCACTAAGATCGGTAGTCACAGTATGCACTCTAACTATCAAATAACCATTGGAGATATCGATAAGTTACAAAAGTGATTTAAAAGTAAGAAATCATGTAATAAATATTTAATTAATGCTGAATTGAATTAAAACATGAAGAATAAATGTTTATGTGAAATATGTCACCGTGCTTGGATAGGTGTAAGATGAGGGTGCATAAAGGAGGTGAAACAGAGGTAAATGGTTATTATTTAGGAAGGGGAAAATGGTAAAAATAGAGCAAATTAGGGGGCTAACATCCTCCCATCCCTAAGCTATTGTGTGTCTTCACACAACTCTTTACCTCCGCAAAAAAACCTTCAAAACTTTGAGCGTTCCATCTCACTCCTGCTTTGGCATACTATCATCAGTGTGCAATGTTTTAGGCTTATTCTTTTTGTTGTTCTTCAATTTCTTCGTCACCTTTTTAAGTCGTCTGAAACATTGCGAAGCACGAGACTTCCATACCATGAATTCTCCTTTCTTTTTCTGGATTTCCGCCATGAAGTCTTCTTTATTCTGTTCTTTTTCCTCCTGTGCTTTAGCTATGAGCTGCTCTAAGTTCTGCACTTGAAGCTCTAGCTCGACTATCCGAGCAGAAGGAGCTACCAAGTCTTCTTCCTTTTATGTCCTGACAGGGGCTGTATTTTCTTCAGGGACCTTAGCATCCCTCATGAATTTAGTAAGTACTTCTTCCTCTTTTGGTTCTTCTTCTTCTTATACTGGTTCTTTTTGCACTGGTGCAGGTGGAGATTCAACGTTCTGTGGGGATTGTGGTTCTGCACCAAGTTCTTCATTATTTTTTCGGGCCTTAATAATATCGTCCAACAGAGTGTCATCTTCAACTTCCACAGATTTTGCTGCGTTCGGAAGAACTGATAGCTAATCGTCTTCTTCGGGGGTCTTTTCATGCACTGGTGGCATCGGAGGAGTTTCTTCAATAGGTGTACCCTCTGTCTTCTTTTTCTTTGGATATGGGCCCTTTATTTTGTTGATTTCCTAGGTCATTTCCTTTTTTCACTGGTGCAAGAAGGACTTCTCTTTACACTTGGACCCTTTCTTGTGCTGGCAGGGGTCTCTGCTTTCTTTTTAGCAACTATTTTCTTTCCTGCAGATGGATTTTTATCTAGCTGCTTCAACAACGCCTTCCAGGTCATTCCCTTAATTTCCAATTGTTTCTGGACCAAGATTTTGATCAGGTTGTGATGATACAATTTCTTGTCGGGCTGATCCGCCTGTGCGCCCTGCACACTCTTGGCCATCTTTTCTAAACTCTTAAGCAAAAAATAAGTGAAATCCATCCTCCACTAGATGTGTCGGCCGGGTTCGAAGTGTTGCAGCATCCTGAAATGATACACAAAGGTGAGGGAGTACCTTCCCTCACAAGTCACGAATTTCTGGAGGATAAAAGGGAGGTCCTGCCACTGTCCTAGCAGGGCGCTGCGCAGAACTCCTTTCTTCCAGTCTACCTTCTTGTCCTTATCAACAAAAAAACGCTGCTAGCAGTTCCTCTCGAGTTTCTGATTTTTAAAGTACTGCACACCAGTGTTTTTCAAGCCCATTGCTGCCGCTATCGATTTTTCCGTGACTTTAAATTTTAGGGGCCCAATCTTTACACGGCTTTTTTTAAAACTCTTTGCAAACTGTAGGGCCACTTCACTGTTGTGCCCGTCAAATTTCTGCAAAAACTGAAGAAATCCCGAGTCTCGCAATAATGCAAGACTTGTGAAACTCAGCGGTCTGATATACCTCACTGAGGGACGAAGGTTCACATCGAACAGGTGGCATCTCTGCTTAACAGTTATGAACAGTCCAAAAAATTGCATGCAATACCGGAAAATTTGGCTCTTTATAGATAGGGATCCAACCGTACACCATCCCTTCTGTCTTATCACCGATCCATCCCACCAAAATAGCCATGGATGCGCGGCATGTTTAGAATCATGTGGGATTGGTACTTGCGGCAGTGTTTTTAACAGCTAAGTGAGGAAATCATTATAAGTGAAGGACGTTTAGGATCATGGCAGAAAGGGTAATTATATCCAAGCAATGGTTAAACATTTCCACACTCCTTCATAATTCAAAAAAAAACTTTAGCATTTATTAAAAAATGATCATGATTCTTAACTAAAAACACTTTGTACTTTAAATAATTTCTCCTAGTTAATATGATAGACAATTACTCCCGAAATAAGTGAAAAGGCTTCTTGTAAACTTTTATGATGACCACTTCCTATGACATATGCTCATGAAAAGAACAAATTGTACTCTACTTCTGTCAAGGTGCATGCTTGCACCGATCTGTTTACACAGCTTACTATACTATTCTGTTGGTACCATTCTACTTATATTATTATATAGGATGATATAATTTCACTACTGCAAACATATTGCCTGAAAAAAACAGAGAATTTAAGTGAAATATAGGCTGGACTTCTAACATAGCTTCCTCAAATGATACTGAAAATTTATTTCGCCCTTTCTTGATGCTTCAGGGCATCATTTTGCTCTTTGTGTATGAGATACTGCAATGAATTCATAAGGGAACAAAGAAGTGGGAAAGGGGAAGATTTAAGAATGGGAAGGAATTTTGTTACAGGGATTCGAGGAATAGTACCAAAGAGGGAATAAACAAAAGTGGGATAGGGAAAAAAAATTCAAGGGTAAAGTGGGATTTTTTAAGACGCGGGTAGGGTAAATTCAGAATAATGTGGGAAGGTTAATCATTCTTGGATTTAAAGAAGAAAAATGAGGGAATATTATGAAATGGGATATGAAGAAAGACAGAAAATTTTCTGGAAGGTCTTCTTACACTGGTGCAAGAAAAAATAACTGCAGCGAGAATTAAGTGTTACTTGAATAAAAATATCCATGTTAATTACCCCAATGTATAAAGGTTGGTCCTGCTGAACCTGATTTTACTCGGTGGTCGCTAGCATATCTAAAGATCAAGAAAAATTCTCTTTTTATTAGAAATTTTTGATCTTCCTGCCAGTGAGCTGGTTTTCAGGTTGACCCTTCTGCAATCATGTCAGCGAACTGATTTTCACAATTACAGGAAAATATTTTTTCTTCGAGAAGAAGAATAATTCATGTTTTCAAAAAGTTGGTATTACCATTTACCACTACCATCCCGAATTGTTGTTGGACTTGCTGTGTAAAATCTTTCTTGGAAAGTGGCTGAAAATACTTTAATCTATGTCCATTTACCAAGAATACTGAATTTTGTCCATCAATAGTTTTGACTTCTATTGCTCCATTCTCGAATACTCGGATCACTTCATAAGGTCCCATCCAACATGTATGGAACTTCCCTTTAAAAATTTTAAATCTAGAATCATAAAGGAGTACCCAATCACTTGGTTGGAACTACTTTTTTTTAATAGACTTGTCATGCCACCTTTTTCGTTGCTGCTGAATTAGGATGTTCTACTGAACAACATCTCTATGAAATTCATCTAACTAATTTAATTGGAGAAGTCATTGTTGTTGTGCCTCAGAAAGATCTAGTCCTAACTGAACTGTAGTTCTGAAGGTTTTGATCTAGAATTCAATTGGTAACAGAACCTGTTTGCCATATACCAGCTCATATGGTGTATGTCCCGTGCTATTTTTCCAAGTGGTTCTGTATGCCCACAAAGCTTCTGGTAATCTTTCAGCCTGGTCTTTCCGATGCATATTGACTGTCTTTGTAAGAATGGACTCAATCACTTTGTTTGTAGATTCCACTGGCCATTTTATTGCAGGTGATACGGCATGGATTTCCTGTGCCGGATCTTGTTTTCTCCATCACACCCTGTACCAGATTAGAAATAAACTGTGGACCATTGTCAGAAACAATTTCTCTAGGCACACCAAATCTAGTAAAGATTTTAGTAAAAAGAAAATCAACAACAACTTTTTCTGTAGCAAAAGAAACAGCTTTAGCTTCTACCCATTTTGTAACGAAATCTGTACAAACCAAAATATGATTTTTACTTAAGGATGTTGGATTTATTGGCCCTATAAAATCAATAGCCCATTTTTCAAATGGCTCAATCATAACTTGGGGGAATAAAGGCATTTCATTGGTTTGATTAGGCTGGCCAATTCGTTGACAGCTATCACATCTCCTGACATACTGTTTGGCATCCTTAAACAAGAAAGGCCAAAAGTAACCAACACATAATACTTTATATGTAGTCTGCTTATCAGTGAAGTGGCCTCCACAAGGTTCATCATGAGCAAATTTCAATATGTCAAACACTTCCTCCTCTCTTACACATCTACGGATAATCAAATCTGAACCAGTGTAAAAGAGATCTCCTTGAATCCAAGAATACACATCACTTTTCTAAATAATATTCCGCTTTTCATGAGCGGACAAGTGAGGTGGTGTTTTTCCAGTGACCAAATAGTTAGCAATGTAAATAAACCATGGAGAATCTGTTGACATAGAAAAAAGATGTTCATCTAGAAAATCATCATTAACAGGAGTTACTTCACCAGGATTATCTAATCTAGAAATAAAATCTACTACAACATTAGATTTCCCCGGTCTATCAACAATAGTAACATTAAACTCCTGCAACAATAGCAACCACCTAGTCACTCTGTCGCTTGCCAATGGTCTTTTCATCAAATATTTAATCACGAAATGATTAGTATGTACAAATACTTCATATCCTGTAATATAGTGCCTGAACTTGTTAATTGCAAAAATCACAGCTAAAAATTCTTTCTCTGTAACTGTATAATTCAATTCAGTGAAAGACAAATTATTACTAATATAATAAATAGCATAGGATTGCTTATTTTCCTCTTGTCCTAAATCTGCGCCAATAGCCAAATCTGAAGCATCAGAGGAAATGTGAAAAGGCAGGGACCAGTTTGGACCTCGTAAAACTGGTGCCTGCACCAACTTTTCCTTTAATGTTTCAAAAGACTGTTGGCAAGCCGTGGAACAAGAAAATTCACTATCCCTAGCTAGAAGTTGGAAAAGAGGAGCAGTTATCTTCGATAAATTTCAGTGAATCTTCTATAGTAACCAGCATGTCCTAAAAAATCTCTTACTTCCCTTTGAGTTTTGGGTGCAGGAAGATGCAGAATGATTTCAATCTTTGCCCGATCAACCTTGATACCTTTATTAGAAATCAAATGGCCATACACCACTCCTGCTTTGCACATTAATCTACATTTCTTGTCACTCAAAGCAAGATGGGCTTCTTGACAACGAAGAAGTACTTTCTCTAGATTTTTGAGAGCTTCCTGAAAAGAAGCACCAAAAACAGAAAAGTCATCCATATAAATTTCTACAAATTCCAAATCAGCAAAAATGGCCAGGAATGCCCTTTGAAAGGTATTCAGGGCATTACATAAACCAAAGGGAAGCAATTTATAAGCAAATGTCCCCCATGGACATGTAAAAGTAGTTTTATCTTGATCTTTGGGTGCAATCTGTATCTGGTTATAACCACTAAAGCCATCCAAAAAGGAGAAATATTTCTTTCTTGAGAGGGAAGTAATCTTTAAGAGTGGCTTTATTCAATTCTCAATAATCAATACAAATACGCCATCTTCCATCTTTCTTAGGTACAAGCACTAATGGAGAGACCCACTGACTGTCGGAAATAGGATAGATAAAACTGGCATCTAAGAGTTTCTGTACTTCTTCCTTCACAATATCTCTTAGAGCTAGATTCATTCACCTTTGGGGTTGTTAGACAAGTCAGGTTCCTTCCTGAATATAGATATGATGTGTACAAGTTTCAAGAGGGATACCCTTCATATCTTCATAGCCCCAAGCAAAGGCACTAAGATGGTTTTGCAACAAATTCACAAGCTGCTCTTGCTAAGATGAGTCCAAATCTGAACTAATATGCAAGGATTTACCAGGTAATATCAAAAAGAGTGGTATCAAGCTCAAGATTACTCAAGGGAGTGGTCAAATTCAGTGGTACAGAAGAATGAGAATCATGATTTTCTTGAAAATCTAGGCTGAAAATTTGGCTAAAAGGCTCAAAATTAGGCATAGTGTCTAGATTATTTAGAAAATCTTGAATCTCATCTTCTTGTGAAGACCCAGTATAATGATGGATAAGGGAAATAGACTGAGTCTTCTCATCACTACTTTGATCCAACCATAAAGTATCTCGAAGGTCTTGAATGGATCTGGTAGGGGGGTATAAGGTAACTTTCTTCCTAGAATCTCCATGTGAAATATACATATCACTGGAATGACATCCAATATATGCATCGACCGTAGCAAGCCATGGTCGACCCAAGATCAAGGGATGTCCTCCTACTGGGTTCTTTGGATGAAGCACAATGAAATCAACAGGATATTCCCAAGAATCTAATGAGATGATCACGTCATCCAATACTCCTTCTGGCTTAATTTTAGATCTATCTTCTAATTCTAGCACAGTGGGAGTAGGGTGAAGATGAGATAACCGAAGTTGATTCATGGTTTGCTTAGTCATGACATTAATGGCTGCCCCCAGGTCTATAAGAACATTAGAAACAAGGACATTACCAATCTAAACTGAGACAACAGGGTTTCTGGGATCAGTATATTTTTCCATAGACACACATCCCGTCATCAACTCTACTACCCTACCAACAAATTGAATGGTTTGGGGTTCCAATCTCTTCCTCCTAGGTTTCTTGAGACATAGTTCCTTAATAATCTTGGTACAAATGGGGATATATTTGATGGCTTGAAGCAAATGTATCTTAATGAAAAGATTCCGAAGATCAGATGCCAAACTAGTCTCAGAAATAGGCTCACTCCTTTCCATTACTAGCCTCTCTGGGAAGGGAGGCTGGTAGGAAGAAGATGGCAAGGATTCAGAGGGTAAGGGCTTCTTAGTGACAACTTTCGGAGAATGGTTAAGAGTTTTCTCTTCTCCTTTCTCTTCAATGATCACCATACGTTGTTTCTGATTTTCTGATGTTACAGTCCTTCCCGATCTTAATTGAATATCATGAACCCCAATTGGGATAGACTGGTATTTGAATGATAAAGGTGGGTTTGTTACATAGATCATTTGAACTGCTTTATTATTATTAGGATTGGGCATAGGTTGAGCAGGCAACTGAGGAGGTCAAAAGGGTGGAGGTAAAGGCAATGGTGGAGTGCACTGACTCGGAAGTTGAGGCATTTTATAGGGTGCCTGTGTAGGTGGCTGCTAGGAATATGGAGAATGAGTTGGCCCTCTCCAACCTTGTTTCCATGGTTGAGAAGGTTGCCCATGCTAATATTGATTCCCATATTTCCACTGCTGATGAGATTTAGGATAAGAATATTCATGTGAATTATAACCAAAATAGTGTGGAGAAAATTCAGAAGCCATACCTGTACCTACCTGAGGCCAATTCCTTCTTGCTCCCATAGCATTCAAGCATTCAGCTTCAGGCTGTCCCCCTATAAATACAGCTTTAAGTACTAGTATAGAGGGACATTTTTCCGTGATATGGCCTTCTGCACAAATAGCACACTTATTAGTTTATTTCAAATTAAGAGGACACTCTTTAAGAGGATTCTTGTCTCTACATTTAGGACAGAAAATACATAATGACTCTTGTTCCTTCATGAGTTTCTGCTGAAATTTGAAGGAGTCTAACTGTTTGGTAACAATAGTCATTATATCAATTTTCATGTTTTCCATTTTATTCTCTAGTCCAATAATCATAGCATCAGTAGATTTAGTTTTTCTATTTATATTTCGAGTTCCTCTAATGGATCTATAATGGTTTCTTGAAAATTTCCTGCATAATTCACAAATTTGATCAAAAGTTTGCTGAGAAATATCACCTTGTCCTAACAGATTCAAATTATTTCTAGCATTATTAGTAAGTCCTCTTAAGAACAAGGTTCTAATAGTGTTGGGATAGAGCTTAAGTTTTGAACTTTGTAATTTATGCATAAATATTTCCAGATAATCTTCAAGAATTTCATCATCATCTTGTATGATTGTAAAAATTTCATCCTGCGTGTTCCGAGTTTTGCAATATTCTTGATATTTAGACAAAAACACTCTCTTAATTTGATCCCAAGAGGTTATAGTGTTTCCTCCTAAGCCCATAAACCAGCGTAGAGTTTAGTCCTTGAGGGTAACAGGAAATAATCTTAACTTCTGAGCATCAATTTCATAATCATAACTCTACACAGAATATCAAACAAAATAGAAAAGAGTGAGAATATTCATGAACTTTACCATGGAAATGAGGGAGAGATGATGGTGGAATATTCTTCATTTGCGCCACAGTATCAGTATCCACAATTGGAAACACAAAAGTGGATTGTTCTTCACTTATCTTGTTGTCACCAATCCCTTCCAAATGATCTTCTTGGTCCACCATTGTTCCCCTTTTACTTGTACCACTCTCCACAGGTTGATCCACACCTGAGCTGTTATCACCAGAATCCAGGTGGATTGTTCCTGTGTGATGGGTTTGAATTGGATTGGGCTTCCTGCTTACAGAAGGAGACCCAATATGAAAATTGTTTTCAGAATTATTTCGGCCCTTAGTGGGCTTCGAACCCTTACCTTTCCTAGGCATTCATTTCAAAAGGAAAGAAAAAAAGAAAGATAACAAACAACTTCTAAAAAATGCTATCAGAAATCAATTAACACCAATAAAATTCCTTCAAAGAAACAAAACTACAAAAATAAAGAAAACTTACCTTTATTGTATAATCAGAAAATTATTACCAAATCAAAGCGCCTCCCCAGCAACGACGCCAAAATGTTGGGTGCAAGAATTACACTTAATAAAACTCCTCAACACTTAATTTGTCAACTCGGGGGATTCGTAAAGTTAGAGATGAAGCAAAGGAAATGCCAGAGATGGTATGAATATTTCTAATGTAAATCCCTACTTTCTTTAAAGGAAAGATTGCAGAATCAAATCAAAAGAGAAGAAGGCAACTTGAACCATCAAAAATAATCTAAGACTGGAATGAGGAAGTATGCATTTGCAAGAGATAATTAAAGATAAAAGGAAATAACTCTAACTAATGGTTGTTTAATCTACTGAGTGTCTGTTTTCCTTTAGCAGAGACACTTTAGTAGTCTCGTTAGATGGGCCCTTAAACCTGCTTCCTTAGAGATTTCCTTCTTGCATTAATCTGTCCTGCACTAGTGCAGGATCAGATATTTATGTAGAAGGTATAAATAGTGTCTTTACTGAAGGATTTTTACTTCATGCAAGGGCTCGAAATTTTCAAGGTTCATAGCACTCAGATCTTGTGGCAATAAACTGGTTCTTGCACCGAATCAGAGCTTCCTGCACTTAGCTTTTAATCCTTAAAACAAGTGTTCAATTATTGCAAGTGCTAGTTTACCATCGAATCAAATCGCACACATAAAAGTGAATGTTTCTGATCTCAACAAAATGCATAAATAAAGAAACAATCATTTATTGTGTCATAAGCATTTAAAGAAAGAAAGAAAATTGCGGAAAGTATAAAAAGAAACTTGCTGCATCACACCAACATGCACTGGTGCAGGTTCATTTCTCCTGCTTGGACCAGGCGGAAAATGAATTAAAAAAAATTGCAGGAAAAAGAAATATCACACCAACGTGCACTGGTGTAGGTTCGTTTCTCCTGCTTGTACCAGGCGAATGAAAGCCAAGCTGAAATCAAGTGCAGGAAAGTAAATTACAGGGAAAGAAAATGTATCTACTTCACACGACGGATCCGTTTTCACTCAGACAGGAATACATGTGCTGAAAGTTAAATCACACTTTAATAATATAAACACACACTACAGGAAACCGAAAATAGGGTAAACGTGCTGGGTTGGTTGGGCCCTAGCCAACCAGCACGTTTCCCTTTTAAGTTAAAATGCTGATCAGTAAACTAGTCAATTCATCAGCTTAAAAACATAAACAAAATTTCTGAAACATGAGGCAGGAAACCTTTTATTAATTCATTGAGGCTAATACATGCGTTAATACAATGTTCAGCCCAGATTCGGGCAATAACAAAACAACCGGTTACCGCCTATCGACTTCGCTCTAAAAACTCTGCTCCAAAGTTCTTCCCTTAGGTCCTATTTACACTTTAAATTATATAGATCTGTTGGCTGAAGGCCAAAACAGATCATTCAACTGATTCATAACAAAATGCAGAATTTAGTTTCGGCCTTCAAGATAAGACGGTTTTGCAAAACTAGCCATAGCTAACCAGCTTTCGCCCTTCACGGATTGGTCTCAGCTGCCTTTGAATCATTCGATGTCGTGGATGAAGTGGCTCAAGACGAGGCAGTGATCGAGGAGGTTCAGATCTGCCACGAAGATCTGTTGTGCTAACAATGGTGGAAGATCCGATCCTGCATTAAGATCAGCAGTCACGATAAGCACTCTAACTATCAAATAACCATTGGAGATATCGATAAGTTACAAAAGTGATTTAAAAGTAAGAAATCATGTAATAAATATTTAATTAATGCTAAATTGAATTAAAACACGAAGAATAAAGGTTTATGCGAAATATGTCACCATGCTTGGACTGGTGCAAGATGAGGGTGCATAAAGGAGGTGATACAGAGGTAAATGGTTATGATTTAGGAAGTGGAAAATGGTAAAATGAGGGCAAATTAGGGGGTTAACACCTCCAAGATCAAGTTTTTTCAAAGATATCATCTGGAAGAACAAGTCATCGGAAATATAGATGAAGGAATCCAAACTCGAAGAAGAATGATAAGCACCCCAAGAAAAGATGATGTGGCTCTATTATCTTTAATAGAACCTGAAATTTTTTCTCAAGCAAGCAAATATCCTTATTGGATAAAGGCCATGGAAGAAGAAATGTCTCAAATCGAAAAAAATGAGACTTGGGAACTAGTACCTCACCCAAAAGATAAAAATATAATTGGAACAAAATGGGTATTCATAAACAAGATGAATGAAGATGGAAAAATCATCAAAAATAAAGCCAGACTTGTCTGCAAAGGATACTCGCAAATCGAAGGAATTGACTTCGAGGAAACCTTTGCACCAGTAGCTCGAATGGAAGCCATAAGAATTTTTTTAGCATTTACTTGCTCAAAATTATTCAAGGTTTATCAAATGGATGTACAATCAGCGTTCCTGAATGGAGATCTCAAGGAAGAAGTTTACATGGAGCAGTTAGAAGGATTTGATCTTGCTAAAGGAAAATACTTTGTATGTAAACTAAAAAAGGCCTTGTATGGATTAAAACAAGCCCCTAGAGCATGGTATGCTAAGTTAGATCACTATTTTCAACAAGAAGGTTTCAAAAAGGGAGTGGAAGGTAGCAATCTCTACATGAAGATGGACAAGGAAAAAATTTTGATCACTCTTGTTTATGTTGATGATCTAATATTTGCTAGCAATGATGAAGAAATGAGCCATGAATTTGCTCTAAATATGTCCAAAAAATTCGAGATGTCAATGATCGGTGAGTTGTCTTACTTTCTTGGGCTACAAATATCTCAAACTTCTGCAAGCATGTTTATATCTCAGGAAAAATATCTTAAAGACATGCTTAAATGATTTGGGATGGAAGATTGTGCACCTATGAGCACACCAATGACCACATATTGTAAATTAAGCAAAGACAATGATACCCCTCAAATAGATGCAACTCTTTACAAGTCAATAATTGGAGCTCTCCTATACTTAACTGCTACAAGACTAGATATTATGCAAGCAATAGGAGTGGTGGCAAGATTTCAGTCAAGTCCTAAACAATCCCATCTAGCAGCTGTGAAAAGAATTCTCAGATATCTAAAAGGAACGACTGATTTCGGTCTTTGGTATCCTAAGAGTTTAACTCTTATTGTGACAGATTATTTTGACGCTGATTGGGCCGGAAGCGTGGATGATCGAAAAAGCACCAGTGGAAATGCATTCTTTATGGGAGATTGTCTTGTATCATGGCTCAACAAAAAGCAATCATCTATATCCCTTTCTACAGTTGAAGCCGAATATATAGCTGTTGCTTATTGTTGTACACAAATTCTATGGATGAAGGAAGCCTTGAAAGATATCAACATAGAAACTAAGCAACCAATTACTATTTTTTGTGACAATACTAGTGCCATCAGTCTTTCAAAAAATCCGGTGATGCACTCAAGGGCCAAACATATTCCAATCAAATACCACTTTCTCTGTGAACAAGTTGCTGAACACAATATCAAGTTGGAATACGTCAATACAAAAGAGAAAATTGCTGATATATTTACAAAACCCCTTCCATGAGAAGCATTTGAGTATCTTCACCAAAATATGGAGGTCATTGCTCTTGCATCACATTAAATCAAGCATCATGTCATGGGTACAATATGTTAGGGGGAGCAGCATGACAAGGGGAGTACTTTGGCACCCCATTGCCATTGATGTCAAAGGGGGAGAGAAGAAAAATATTTCCATCCAATGACAAAGGGGGAGATTGTTAATCTAAGATGTCATTGATGGCAATAGGTTGATTAAGGAAAAGCTAGACTATGACCCTTGATAGATAAGCCTAACAATGAAGATGACCTTGGAGACAGAATTTCGCTTACTGCACATAAATATTCAACAACAGTTATAAAGGAAAATAAATTTTGCTACCTTGAAGGTAGAATTTCACTATGAAACCTACACTACCTTTTAGAGCATATTTTTAGCTTTCTAACAAGCTCTCACTTGGCCATAAACTCCAAGCGGTTGATGAGATATGAATTTTTTAAAATAAAAAAAAATTAATTTTAGCAGTGAGCCGACCTATCCTTATCCTTCATATCGGCCTACCTCCAAAAGACATGTCCCTTCATTTTAAAATCAAATTGTATAAATACAACATCAAAACTACATTTCTTATCATCAATTGGGTGAAGCAATTGAGAGCAAAGACAGAAGAGATTACAGATACATAAAATTTCACAACTCGTGAACTAGGAAGCATCGAGAAGTTATTTTGAAATACTTGTCTAGGTTAAAATCTGATTCGATACCACTATACAGCTTAGATCTGTAGCTGTCTTAGGCCGGTGATAAGACTTATGAAAAAGATATAACCTACCAAAGTTATCGGATTTGACTCAGCTCAGATTGAAGGTCAATTAGCTCGGTTTAGAGGACAGTTACATAGTCAGCTTAGATCACTTGTCATAGAACTGTTGCAGTGTTAGGAGCTCGGATCAATACCTACATACTTTGGATTAGTAGAACTCAAGCTCAATATTATTGTAGATATACAAAGCCTCGGATTTGTGTATTCTTATTGTAAAACAATGGCTCGATACTCATTACAACAACTTAGATTTATCTTTGTTGTGGCTCAACTTATTCGGATTGTTGTAACTTGCAATCACCTTGAATCCGAACAAAGTACTGTGAAAAGCTAGTGGAGGGTTGTATAAGTTAAGAATGTGAAAGATCTTGAACAGTGAGTCTTGGGGCATATTTGGACAGTGAAGGCATCAAAATTTCTTTGAAGACAGTCCTAGAGGTTGGTGTAGACATTCCCGAAGCAGAACATTTGAAGATCCTTGAAGCAGAAGTAACTTGAAGAGAATTGTTTGGAAGACCTGATGCAAAACTTGAGCAGATTATTGAAGACACCTTTGAGGAACTATTGAAGTCATCTAAAGACACTTGTACAACCTGATCTTGAGACACCATTGGAAACCATGATGCGTTGATATCATCATAAGGTGACTTGAAGGATTTGGCTGGGTATCATAGATTTTATTGAAGACAATTATGTAAGTACATATCACATTTTCTCTCTAAATATTTCTGAAGGATTGGTGTCCTTGGAGTAGGAGCTCCTAAACACAAGGTTGGTGCCTTGAAAAGATAGGGTCAAAGCCCTAGAGGTCGGAGCCTTATCAAAGTCCAAGTTGGTGCTTGGAAAATAGGTTGGTGCCTGTTTCATTAAAAGGGTTGGTGCCCTTCTCTCATCTATTGTATACTATTATTAAAAAGGGATTGAGGTTCTCTTTAATTCTTAATATCATTATTACATATATATCTCTCTGTCTTTAATTGTGAAGAATCTAACTGGCAATAATTAACAGTTGAAAAGACATACTGATTCACCTCCCTCTCAGTATTTCCAACACTTGCATTACCAAATTTGAGACATCCATTCTAAATTCAAAATGATGCTAGTGATTATGCCATGGGCGCAGTTCTTTTGCAGCATGGTAAGCCTATCGATTTTCATTATGAAACATTTAATGGTGCTGTGAAAAATTATCCTACATATGACAAAGAACTATATGCGTTGGTACAAAGTGTTAAGAAGTGGAAACACTACTTGATGGGTAAAGATACTATTGTGCATACCGATCACCAACCATTATAGTACTTGCAGTCACAAACAAAATTGCAGCAATCAAGACATTTCAGGTGGATGGGATTTCTTCAACAGTTTCACTTGGGTATGAAGTATAAGAAATGTATTTTCAATAAAGTTTCTGAAATGCTTTCAATACCAATCATTAGTGCATCTACCTTACTAAAAAATGATTATGTTGTACATGAGAGTTACATAGAACAATATGCACATGATGTTGATTTTCAATATGTGTATGCTAGTTTGAGTGAAGGGAATCAAGTTCTGAGAAAAATATTATCACATGCATAACGATTTGCTGTTTCATTTGGGCAAGCTGTGTATACCATAATGAAAGAGGCTAAGTGTCATGAGAGAAGATCATTCATCTCTTATTGCTGGACTCTTTGGGGTAAGAAAAACAGTGGCGCATCTACAGAGGTATTGCTATTGGCCTCGCATGGTAGATAGTGTGCCACGTTTTACAAGAGGTTGGTCTATGTGTGCAACAAGTAAGCCTAGTAATAGGAAGCTTGGGTTGTACACACCACTACCGGTACTGTTGGAACGAGGCTCCCTAAGTTGCGAATTTTGTATATTTTGGTATTAATTAATCTTGCATTGGGGTTTTGAGGTGGGTCAAAGCCCCCAATGTTTTGTAATGGGTTAAAGGGTAGACCTAGGGTCTACAAACCATGATTTGCAGACCATGGATAGCTAGGTCACATTGATACAAATAGATGAATAGTTGGAGTCTAAAGATAGGCAAGAATTAGAACTGATGCTACGTGTGAACTGTTAGATCTGTTTTGGGTTGTTTTGGGTAAGGACTCCTACTGGCTATGTGCGCAGAGATCCTCAGTACTGCTGTGTGTGCAGACTGTGTTTTGGGTTGTAACTGGGTTTTGGATGCTAATATATGCGGATATAGTTAAAGTATCTTCGTGAAATCTGGATCTGATGTGTTATTGTTGATGTGAATCTATGGTATCTGTTTATGCTGCGAATATATCTGCGAATCTTCTTAAGATACAAATGGATTTGTGTTATTGATTTGAGTTGCGAACGTATCTGTGTTTCTGGCATAAGTTTAACTGTGATCTGTTATTGACTGTGAACATATTGCTTTGTGATGGTAGTTGATAATACACACGTGGATGTGAATGTACTGATTAGATCTGATAGTTGTGTTATGGTTATATGCTAACTATATTGTTAAAAGCCTACGAATAGTCTGACTCTATGTAGATCTAATAGTTGCACACCGATCTGTCTTCATTACCTACCCTCTCCCAGGGTGCGGAAACCTGGTTCCAACACCCTCCCTTACCACTTTGGGTGAGACCTTGGCCTGCGAAAGTGGGTCATTGTTGAAAGGGCCAGTAGTATAGGAGTTTGTTGGCAAACCTTAACCTTCGAACCTGGCTCAGGACCCCTCATGCCAACAAATTTTTCTGTTGCCGGGATCAGGAGCATTTTGGGAGAGAGATTGGGTAATGCCATGAGGTCATTAGAGATTGAGAGGGCAGAAATTGAAGAGTGGTTCTAAAGATAGGTTCAGGAATTTGTTGTAAAATAAAATCGCAGCACGAATCTAAAAACTGAGAAGTGGAAAAATAAGTACATTTTTACTGAAGTATGTGAAATTTTCTTTGTAACCTTTGCACATGAGCTACAGGAGTGGCTATCTAGACTCGTAGATTTCTAGATGTGTTGGAAGGATGAGCGGGTCACACAATGGACCCCAGAGTTGATCCAGCAGTTAGAGAATACTGACAACACCATCACTCGTACGATAGATCACTGGGTGGACAACGTGCTGGGAGTATTTGTGATAGAATTCACAGTCGACCAGTTCATATCCTATTCTTAAGCAGAGTGGAGGTTCTTCAAAGGTTTCCGGGGTAAGTTCTTGAAAATGTTGCCATTACTGATTAAAATATTATTGTGAGAAAAGGGCATTCTGT
Source organism: Pinus albicaulis (assembly GCA_034641835.2). Classification (NCBI taxonomy): domain Eukaryota; kingdom Viridiplantae; phylum Streptophyta; class Pinopsida; order Pinales; family Pinaceae; genus Pinus; species Pinus albicaulis. The sequence goes on along the minus strand of CM076572.1, from coordinate 1,450,985,259 downwards.
GTAGCCATACTGAGTGAATGAGCTTTGATCAGAGCGAGGGTACAACTTGAAGCGGTAAGTACTACAGAGTCAATCAAGAAGGGGACAGATCCATCTACAACCCATTAAGAAAACCGGTTGCACACGCAAGCAATAGCCCTCCTACGACACCTCCTTCGAATCCACATAAGGGCAAGAACTCACCCACACCTCCTCCATCGCTGCCACCCCCAAAAGTAGATATGGCCACATACATGAAGCTACCCACCTTCAAAGGTGTAGGGGACGAAGATATGGACTGATTCTGGTTTGTCGTCGAGTCAGTATGAACTGTGCAGAATGTGGCTAGCGATGCTGTAAAGAGGGCACAACTATCCCTCGCCTTCGAAGGAAGAGCCCTAGACTGGTATATGGGGTATGTAGCCAAGCATGCAGATCCGACTATTCAAGAGGTTAAGGAGGCTCTAAAAAAATAGTTCCAGAAGCCTAAGTCCTACTCTCAAATAGTGAATGACCTAAACAATTTCAAACAAGGGCCCTCTGAGTCTGTATGGGAGGCTGATTGATGACTAAAAAAGGTGATCAGAGAGCGGTAATTTTTGTATGATGAAAGACATCACAAGGAATGGTTCATCGCTATGTTGCTGCCGCACCTGCGTGGACCTATGGGTCAGCAGGCGATTGAAACACAAGAGAAAGCCCTGGAGATCGCTAGGACACTGGAAGTTGTGCCTAGATACGATGCCCAATTTGGGGTATAGCAAATCCAGGAACATTTGGAGGCGATGCACCTAGAAATCCAGAATCTGTGAAAATACCGAGGGAAAGAAGGTAGCCCAGACGTATGGTGCATACGATGCAGGGTATCTAGCCATACCAAGGATCAATGCCCACTGCTGGAAGACTACATGCAGGCCGGAGGACCTAGTCCATTGTGCCCTAGGGAGGCTGCGAGACCAAGTGGACCGATGTTGTGGTGTGATTATTGTCGCGTAGTTGGAATTCATGATACCAACCACTGCCCCCGTCTTGGTGTGTATGTTCCAGAATTGAAGCAACAATGGTGCAGGTTTTGTCGATCAGTGGGACATGATGAACATAATTGCCAGAATTACGGTTTAATGATAGATCGGGGAAAACTATATAGGGTATAGGCTGACCCTTCTTCACCGAGATCCCCCTTAGGCATAGGCAGCTCCCCAACTAGGGGCAGGGGAGGGGGTAGAGGTGGAAGCGCAGGTCGGGGAAGAAGACAATTGATTTGTTATAACTGTGGAGAAGTAGGGCACTTTGCAAGGGACTGTCTGAATCCTGCGCGAAAATCTTGCAGGTATTGTAGATAGCTGGACCATGTGATTGAAGACTATCCAATTCTGATAGCAAAAATGCAGGAAAAATAGTAGACACCTATGTAGAATGTGTAGAGGGTTAAGGCTGAACTGTGTCAAGAAGGCCCAAGCATTAATGTCATAAAATGTAGCGACATGGATATTGGGGGAGTTGAGGAGAAAGCTACGGCTGAATCTCTTATCCGAAAAACAACTGTCAAACAAGAAGGTTTGGACCTATAGAAGGAAAGAGAAACATTTTTCGCAGCTCATAAAGAATTTACTAAGGATGAGGCATCTACTTCTCAGGCTCCTGCAAACCTAAAAGCATATGACGAGGTCAAAGCATTTTTGTAGGCATCTATGAAGCTGTTGTGCAACCAGAAAGTAGTAGAAAATCTTCAAGCACTAATAGATAGTTGCGCATAAAAGGCTAACCCTGTCACAGAAGTTAAGGAGGTGCACAAACTTTACAAGCATAAGAAACACACTGGTTGAGAAATGCGGCTTACTGCATAGATTGACGATTATGAGAGGGCTTAGGTCATCTTGGACCTAGGGTCGGACGCGAATTCCCTGCCTAAGAAGACGTGGCAGTGGATGGGAGAACCGAAGCTCGAATGGTCCACCATACAGCTATGCATGGCTAACCAGCAGAAGATCATACCATTGGAGAGGCTATCAAAAATCATGGTAGACATTACAGGAGTTAAGGTACACGCTGAATTTGAAGTAATCTAGATTGTGGACGATGCGGATCCTTACCCTGAGCTTCGAGGGTTGGATTGGGCTATAGATATGGGAGGTAATATCAATCTAAGTAAAAGAAGCATGGTGTTTGAGAATGAAGGTACACGGGTGATAGTCCTGCTAGATCCCACAGAAGGAGAATAGTATACAAAACCGGTACGCGAAGAAAAGGATGTGGATCACATCTATAAGTTAACCGCTTGGGATGAAGATTGGATTAATCCTACAACTGAGGGTGTGCTCTATTGGGAAAAGGACAACGAATGTTTCTCTGACTCCGATGGGGAGGTAGAAAATTGGCAGAATCAGTTACATGATGTCTCTGTGCTGTGCTGTCTTAGGGTCACAAAGAGCTTCCGGTGTATTTCCTTAGAGGTAAGAGACTTGCCCTACTTTGATGGTTTTGGAAGCATTAAGGATTTTCTGCAAGCCTTTGTAGCTGAAGTTCCAAGGGAACGAAGGATATGGGCCCTTAATCTCGCCATGCGCGCAACTCCTGCGAGGTGGTGGGACACACATAAGGGGGCATTCCAGGATTGGGAGGAATGTTGGGACATGATGATCTTATGATTTGAACCTCCAGCTCACTTGCGCGTAAAGAATTTCTTGAGACTAGGGGACCCGCGCGAGCACTTATCCACGTGGATGGAAAAATGGGGTGACAGAATTACATAATAATGGGCCCATCTGTTCATTCATGCCTTGGGGCCAATCCCAACCGCATGGTATCTAGACACATAATTACACCAGCGCACCCACCAATGGGAAACCTTGAAGGATGAGTTTGTAGGGACATTCAGGTTGATAGGGTGGATGAAGGCACTCGATGAAGCTCTGCAAGACATTGATGCCTTAGTATTTGATGAATCCCGACCGTGCATAACACATGGGGCACCAACGTGGGAAACACAGATGCAGGATATTGTCAACTGCCACAATTTATCAATAGAAGAGTGGGATGACGTCCCGCGAAATGTATCTATCCCGGAGTTGGAGGGAGAGTGCGCAGTTGCTGGACCCCCACTACAGACTATCGATGTCACTAAGTCTCTGAAGCTACGAGAAGTCAACATTGGAACAAAGGCGTAGCCTAGGTTAGCTAAAATTGGGGACTACTCGAATGATGATACTGTGGGAAAAGTTGCAGAACATCTCATGGAATACCAGGACTTATTCTCAATGAAATTTTCAGAGCTCAAAGGGATCACAGTGGACCTAGGAGTCATGCATATCACTTTAAAACCACATGCGCTCCCGGTAAAGCAACACCCTTGTCAGTTGTTGGAGTCCCGTGATTTGGCAGATTGGTAAACCAAATGACAGGGTAACATCAGACCAAGCTTTGGAGTCCTAGGACCTAGCCTTCCTGGACTCAGAGAGGGCTCTCTCTATTATGCAAAGGATGTAAACTTGTTTGCTTTTGTATATTTGATTTTAGGCTAGTTGTTAAGTATGTTTTTAGTTTGTTTTGGGTTTTTGAGGGGAACTGATCAAAGGATAAATAGATAAAAAGTTCACCAGACAACTGGGCTATGGGGTCGAAAAGGTCGAGACTGTCTCAATGATGGACAAGATATTACTGCAGGGCCGATTTGGTCGAGGTAAATGGATTCTTTGGGTGAAAGTGAAATGAGATGGACATTAAGTTTGTGAAAAACAAAGAGATTTTAAGCATAAATAGTTAAACAACAAGCATTCATGAGTTAGCGCTGACCATTAATCTCTATGAACGAAACTCAAACTAATAGATGTAGAAAATAAACAATCCAATGATACATATAAGTATAAGATCCTCTAACTTTGGAAAATCACCTTTAAAATTTTGGAAAAACAAATAAGATAAACAAACAACTCAATCTATGAAGAGGGAACTCTTAAACATCATATCTTGAGCTACTTGGAGCTTTGAAATAAGACTGCAAAGCATGGACAAAAGACAAGATCGAAACAAGACCTCTTTGACTTAGCTAAAACAACTAATAATTCAGAGAGAGATTTCAGAAATGGAGTTTTGATTAGCTATGAGTAAGCATGGCATACCGTGAATCATACTAGATAGCATACATAATAACCATTAATGAAACTGATAACAAGTTCTTAGGGTACCAAAGAGCAATTAAAAATTCTTTGACATAACCAAGAAAGATGAAAACATTTAAGCTACAATGAATCAGGAAATTTGAGGTGCCTCCATGGGCATATATCAAACTTATTATTTACTGAAATACAACAAGAAAGAAGCATGAAAACATGTATGATAAACTAAGAAAACATAACAGATAAGGAACATAATACCATTCACCAAGCCATGGAATCCTACATACAATCCTCCTCCACCATCAAAGTCAAGCAAGAGATCATCCACTTCATAAGACGAGTATTTCTTCAAAGCTCATAATGCTATGTATTTCTCTATAAAATCAAGTTCTGCCTCTGTTTACAATGAATCCTCTTGGATTATATAGGCCAAAGAGGAGGAAACCCACCTAGAGCAACTAGAAGGCCATTGGCCTAATACAAATATCTAATTTTGTCCTTGAGGCTTTGCAAAGCCCAAGGCACTAAATATCTTCAAAAATATCTATCTAAGCTAAAAATAGAAAGAAAATTGACTTTTAATCTCTGACATGGAGTTAAAAATAGCTTAACGTACATTTGGATAGCCACCTTCAGAAAACTATCTTTTCAGCAAAATCCTACAGGAGCATAGCAGCAGAAAACATTCTGTTTTCCAGAGGATTTTTGAAGGACTTATCGATGTCAAAACGAGGCCTGTGATGGTGCGTTGGAAAGCCTTGGATGTCTAGTTTCTGGAACTACTTGAATTTTCTCAAACTGATCCCTGGAAGTCTATCAAAAAGTGGACAGAGTGAAAAAACCCAGGAGGGTCTCACCTGCTGATATTTGAGGCAGAAAGGTGAATTTTGACTGTTTTTTGCCTCTTTGGGGGACCAAAACACCTTCTTTTGATCTGAAAATTTGTGATTAGATGCTCACAAATTTAATACATCCAAAAAATTAACTTTCATGAGCTGAGGATGCTCCTAGCGAAAATGGCAGTGCCTAGAAAAATGTGCAATTAGGCCTAAAAATCACAAAAAACAAGAACATGTCCAAAATTGCTCAATTTTGGTGAGAAAACCCCTTATGGGTTCCTAGAAGCATGAAAGGAAACTGAAGCCAAGATTCCAAGCCTAGATATGTCTTTTTCCCCTTTTTTCATCGGGCGCCTCCTTCAGGCAACTTTGAGATTTTCTTGGGCAATCTTGAGTTTTCTTCGGGCAAATTGATTGAACTTCTTGAAATGCTCAGTCATCTTCCTTTGCAAACCAAAGTCTTTGTTTGCCTTGTCTAATTTTTCCTCCAAATGCTTGTTTTCTCTTTCAAGCCATGATTCTTTATCATTTTCTATTTCTTGGGCAAGCAATTGTGTGAGAGGATATGATCGAGCAAGGGCTGCTTCTTCTTCCCTTTGTTTCTCCAAAGCTTTCTTAAGACCCATAGTCCTAGGCCTTTTTCTTGTTGGTTGCTCCTCTTCCTCAATATCATCAAATTCTCCCATATACTCTTCAATTTTTACTTGTGCTTTGTATGCTTCCCTTTGGTATTTGAATGCCCGGGCCTCATAGATTGCCATTTTCCCACTCATTTGTCTATTTTGCAGCTGTAGGAAGTGAATGAGGTCTTTAGATCTCTCTAAATCAGTTTCTAAGTCCTTGATTTGGGCTTCTCTGTTTTGCAAAAGTGACCTAAGGATTCTGGGTTCATCATCTTCAGCATCACTATCTATTTGTATGATGAAAAACTCTCTTTCTTGTTCATGGCTGCTCTCCTATTGCTCCATTTTTTCCTTACCTTTGCCTTGAATGGGCTTCTTTGCACTTGTCCTCTTTGGCACTTCAATGATAGGCTTCTTGGGAAAATTTCCTCTACTCTGGAGTGCTCTAGTAACATTTGTAGTTACAACTTGAATATTCTTCTTCCTTGTAGATTTAGTGGTCTTAGGCTTCACCACTTTTGAGGAATGAATCATGGCCCCTTGCCTAGGAGAGGCATCAAGCAAATGTTCTTGGCTGTGTTGAGGAAGAGAGAGAGGAGGTTTCATCACTAGCATTTGTTCAACTTGATCTTTTGCACTGTTGCCTCCTTCATCACCTACTTTGCTGCCTTGTTCACTGTTTTCCTCATTGACCTCTGTGTGTGGGCTGCCACCATGGTCACTACTTTGATAGGAGGCGCTTTTTTCACTGTCCCTACTGCTGTGTTGATTTTCACTTTCCTTATTTCCTTTACTATCTGTTTGATGACTATTTTTCTGTTCATCATCACTACCTTGCTTAAAATCTTCCCTTTGTTCCTCATCATCACTATTCTGCTGCTCTTTAGTTTGTTTCTCATCATCACTAGCTGTATGTGGGCTGTCCTCATGCTCATTGTTTTTCTGGGTGCCACTATGCTCATGTTCACTGCTCTGCTGAGGGTTGCTTTGTTCTTCATCATCACTACCTCATTCACCATTGCTTTGTTGACTTTCACTCTGCTTTCTTTCATGACTTTGTTGAGGACTGTGGTGTTCCTCATCACCCTCATGCCTACCTTCATTGGAATTTTCCCTTTCACTATCAATCATAGGAGATGCTTTTAAGGAGTAGTTTTAATAGATGAAGGAGAGACATAGTGAGTGGAGGGTGAGGAGGACATATGAGATGGGCCATGAGATGAAGAGGCAGTAGAAAAATCAGAATGGGAGATGAAAGATTCCCAAGAAACTCCCTTTTGTTCAAGTTGATGGAGGATGATGATTTTGATAAGAGAATGATGAAACAAACTGGCTTTTTGTTGAGCAGAGGGCTTCTTTTGGACAGATGAGGCCACTTTGTCAATGCTTTTGCAGAGGAAGAAAGGGAGATTCAACAACTGAGTTCTTGTGAAATGCATGAGAAGCCTGATGTTGCATGAGAAGCCTGATGTGATAGGAATAAACTTGGGAATATCTCCCTTCACATGTGAAATATTTCATGATAACTTTCATGAGGGGGGTATAGTTGCTCAATAAGTGAGAAAAATGAAATATAGCTTGGCAAGCATCCTGATGGTCTAGTTTTAGGAAGGTATTGTAGTGGTATAGGTTCAAATAGGCTTGTTTGAACCATTTCTCACGAAGATAGGGAATCTTGGTGGCCTTTGACACTGACCTAGGAGTGAGAACAAAATCAAGGCCTGCTATGTGAACATGTTCCCCTTGTAGCCTCAGGGAAAAAAACTATGTCAAGGGAGGGTGATTGGTGACTTCTTAGACCTTTTGGCAAAAATCAAGGCACCCTACCTCATGAAAATTGAAAAGGAATGAAGGGGAATCATTTAACTCTTTCACAGTTATAGGTTCAAATCTGTTGTGATACACCCCTTTGTTGACCTTCTTTGGAGGCATAGTTGTTTATACTTTCCTTCACTCTCTTATCAAAATAGGTCTTTCAAATGAACTGAAAATAGATCTCTTCTTTAAGCACTGTATTTATTTCTTAGCTAGCAAACAAGTTCATTTTTTAATGAAAATAAGTTTCCTTCTCAAGAACTGTGTTTTTTCCTTGTTACTGAGTGGAAAGACCTTCAAAATAAATCTGTATTTTTCCTTTATGAGACTGTGTCCTCTTTCACCTATTCATTTAAAACAAGTCTTTAAACTGAAAGCAGGCCTCCTTTCTCAACAACTGTATTTTGCTTCTCACTCAAAAAACAGGCCTTTTGCAACCAATAAGATTTCCGGCACTTTAAAATCACTGATTTTCTTTTATGCTTTTCAATCAAAAAATTAGGCAGAGAACCACAAATACCTCTTTAAAGGATGCGTCAGCTATTTTTTGGAGATAACCTTCTATGAAATATTTTTATTTTTTGGCAATTTTGAGGGTTCATGAGGATGGTAGCCACCTCCCTTTATCATGGGCCTGGGCGGTCAAAAACCCCGTTTAGAGGTGGCCCAGGGAAAAACGCATCGTGTTCAGGCTGGGCGCCGGGCGGTGGGCCATTCAGAAGTGGCCCGGGCAAACACGTCACGTTCAAGCTGGGCGTCGGGCGGTTGCACAGGCACATCGCGTGTAGCGACAGGCACATCGTGCTCAATGCAAAAATCTTCTGCAAACACCTATAGGCGCGTCACATCAATTTTCAGGCACGCTGCGTGCTTAATAAAACTGCCAAGGCATTTAAATTTTTCTTTCTCCCTTGCTAAGCGTTTGCACAATGACCTATGAAACATTTTGATTGAGTCCCTTATGCTTTATGATGGTTTTTAAAACACGTTTTTTCGCCTTTTATCTTTGTATTTGCAAAGAAAGGTTTTGTCTTTGTTGAAGGATGACTGTTTTCCCTTTTTCTATTTGTGGGGTATCTCCTCCACCAAATCCGAGCACATCTTTAACAACCTTTTCTCCTTATACTTTGTCATTTAAAGAAAATTATGAAAAAGAATGATTATCAAACTCTGTTTATCTCTGCAATTTTTTTCCCAAACACTGTATCAATACCTGATGAATTTCAACCCTTTGCTTATTATGAAGGAGGTTATGTAATTGAAATCACCTAGGTCACTCAAAAACATTGTTAGACCCTCTACTAGTTATCTTTTAAGGAGGTGATCTTACATTATAAAAAACTCATCTTCAACAGGTACAGTGTCTTCCTTTGTTTATTTAAAAAAGGCATAATTAGTAAACTGTCCCTTTTTACTAACTGATATCTCTTTTTTGCACGGTGTCTTCACAACAAGATCTCTTCAACTCAGTATTTTCCCTGAAGATTTTTCAACCCTCTGCTTGTTATGAAGGAGGTTATGCAATTGTATTCACCTAGGTTACTCAAAAATCACTGTCAGGCCACTCTGCTTGTTATGAAGGAGGTATTTTGAACAAGTGCTAAGTGGGCCCTCTGCTTGCCATGAAGGAGGCCCTTCTTGAAAACTCAACTCTGCGCCTTGGTTATGTTCTAATTTTGAGACATGACTTATTACAGAACTTACTGTGAAAACTGAGAGCAGGTAATGTATTCGCAAATTTTAAGTGTTTGCTGTGTTTGTCTTGGAAATATTCCTTCTTTGTAGTAGCTGTGGCTCCTTTAGTGCTGGTAGTGCCTTTGATGTTTTTAGAGGCTAGGCTAAAGTAGGATAAAAAGGCAGATGTTCCTTTTACACCTTTCATTTTGATGCCTAGTCTGCTAGAGGCTCTTTGATTTCCAACAGTGAATTGCTACATCTTGAAGTCCTTTCTTGAAGTGTTCTCTTGCCCACACTTTGCTTACTGTTATTCATCCATGTATACACCCCTGCAGAGATGTATATAGATGTTTTTGATCTTTGGAGAGATTTCTTGGTGTTTCATGAAGATCATGCTTGATCTGATCATCTTTCTTCAGACATGGAAACTCTTTCTCTTTTCCTGATTTGAACATTTTTGGGCTCTGCTGAAAAGAGACAAATTAAGATTTAGTGGTGTGTGACCTAAGGATAGACCAGGGTTTTGTTTGTTGAGTGAGAAGAAAATGATGGCTGACATGATGATTACAAACAGGGTTGTTGGCTTAAAACAAGTCTTGCTAAGGATTTTTCCCTAAAACACCACCACCTAGACCTACAGACTTTGTCACAGCTCTTGAATGGCTTCTTAGGCATGAGTAGGTTATCACATGATCCAATGATCAGTGAGAGAGGGCAGACACTTTGTCAAATGATGGGCAATGAGATGCATGAAAACAAGGGAAAAAGATAGCAGAGAAACAAAGCTATGAAAGCTATAGACAGGGAGACTTTGCTGTAATGAGATAGGTTTAGAAAACTGAAGGGTTTTCTCATCATAGGCTGGAGGGGAGGGGTAGGAAGACAAAATTTTGTTTGAGGTGTTTTCTAGATGAAAAATTGACAGATTTAGATAAGCTTCTAGAAAAATCAGCCAAGCAATCTAGTCATCAAAATAGACAAAAATACTGATAACTAATAGTGGCTCCATTTGGAGAGGGAAGCTCATTTTCGGGAGGTGTCCAGAATTGCATATCTCTGGCTTGTGAAGACCAGTGCCTTATCCATTGGCGTAAATTTCTCTTTTTCTTGATGATATTTCTGAAAATGATGCTTTTCTGAAAAATTTACAGCATGATTAGCATCAATGTCATCTTTACCTACCCAACTATATTTCCTAGCATTTTTTCTCCTTTAGGTGCATTTGGACTAGCAACCCTTTGACATGATATTTTTGAAAAAAGAAAAGCTATCTAATTCTACACTTATATCCTCTGGGAGTTCATATTAAAGTGATTAACTCCTTTGATTCTCTACCTACGCTAGATCGACTGTCAATATTAAGCTATTTGACAGGATTTCATTCACTAATCTAAAACATGAAATTGAAAAATGACCAAATCAGGATTAGACGGTCTGATTTGTCATGTGTTTGCGGCATAAAAAACAAGCTACACACAAATATTATTTTCGCACAAAATGAGATTTAGAAAAATCAGGGCTAGGATACATAGTTTGTTTTTCATCCCTGCTTTCCTCTTAGGTTCTGTTTTGAGCGTGTGGGACCTGTATATTTTCCTAATATACTTTCATTGATAAGTCAAGTTTACACAATTTGACTATCACTTCTTTCACTAATTTATCAACAATTAATTTAAAACATGTCCAGTTATGATTAGGCTAGATAACTAAACAAGATATCTTTTGAGCACTAGTAGTGGCATTTTAGACTTGTGCACTTTCAGCATGAATATTTTTTGAACATGGGGCTTTTCTGTTGTTTTTAAAACTGCCCTCCTTTTCTACTTTTCTACTGTTTTTGTATTTTCTGCTTTTTACTTTTTCTTCAAACAATCTAGAATTGAAAAGATGCTCACAAGGCTGAGCTTATTTTTCACACCTATCTATCTATCCTAATCTAACCTATACAAAATATATATTCATTTAGTGAAATATATTTTCCAACAAAGCCAATCAAAAAGATGATTCCATGAGGGATTTTGTTTCAACTTTTTGAGAGTGTTGAAGCAATAAAAAGGCCACTTCCACCTTACTTGTTTTCGAACAGCAATGCCTAAAATTTTCCTCACACTCTGCAACAGACTCTTCTGGGCGGAACACACTACTCCTTCAGATTTCTCAAGGAAAACAACAAATGGATCTTGGAATAATACCTGATCTAGATGATTTGATATATAAGCTTCATTCAGGATTACTCTTTCTCCCACTTGGCTATGTTTGGGACTCTCTTGGGAAAGAAAGTATTCCCCTTGCTCATGATCACTTGAACTTTCAAACTCATCATATATTGCAGAGTAGTCTTCTTTCCAAGCTGATGTGTTCTGATTAAGTGGACTGAAAACTGTGTGAAAGTCATCATGTTGATGAGCATGGATACTCTTTGGCAGTAAATCCTCTTGAGAGGATAGGGTGACAAATCTCATGTGATTATCAACCTCTATTTCTTCGTCTACAATTTGTAACTCAATGGAACTTGGCGGCTGCAAATATGGAGTTAAGGAGGATTCCATGTCCAAAATGATTTCCTCAACCATTTTAGGGGAAGGCTTCTTATTGAAAACTTGCTCAAGAATTTCATCATCCTCCTCAACCTCATCATCAAAGCTGAAATACTGTTGATTTCCAATTATGTGAACGTTATTTCTGATGGACTAAAGTGAAGTAGAGCAAAGAGTCAGAGACTCTTCACTTACTTCTAAACTCTCAAGGATTTCTTTATCAGTGTCATAGGTGACCTATCTTAGCTGATTACTGCTTTCAATCTGATGATAGTGAACTTCATCCCACAAATCAACTACTGATGGCTCTGCAAGGTTAGCTTCTGCTTGAATATCATAATAATCAATATATTGATCAAACCTTGGAGAATCATTAATATAAGTAATGTCTCCAGCCATGCATATTGGACTATCAGTTTTTTTTTCTTTGAATTGATCTTTAAATCTATTTATTTCTATGTGATAGTTAAGATCAGGAGAAAAATCAAGAGAGGCTGACCGTATGTTTATGAGTTGATCTATCTCTTCTTCAGTTAAAAAGGGAGGCATTTTTATCTCTCTTTGGCTATAACTACAATAATCCTCTTTCTCTTGGGAAAGCTAATTTAGAGGATGAATGTCTTTTTGGGCCTCACCTACGAGAGATGATGAATCATCACTTGTGCCTTTAGAGAGATCCTGTGGGTTCTCTTTCATTTCTTGATTGGTTTCATCCTCAACCAAATTTTCTTGGTGTTTGGGACAATAAGCATGGGATTCATGAGTTGCCTATGACAGATTCTTAGGAGGCCAATTTGCTCGTATGAACTCAAATGACTCAAAGCATAAAGGTAGAGATCCTACAAGTTTTGATTTTTCTTCCATTTCAGATTTGAATTCGTCCTTGATCAACTCTTCTTGATGTTTGGAATAATAAACATGGGATTCGTGAGTTGCCTCTGATAGATTCTTAGGAGGCCAATTTGCTCATATGAACTCAAATGACTCAAAGCATAAAGGTAGAGATCCTAGAGGTTTTGATTTTTCTTCCATTTCAGATTTGAATTTATCCTCAATCAACTCTTCTTGATGTTTGGGATAATAAGCATGGGATTCATGAGTTGCCTCTGATAGATTCTTCGGAGGCCAATTTGCTTGTATAAACTGAAATGAATCAAAGCATAAAGGTAGAGATCCTACAGGTTTTGTTTTTTCTTCCATTTTAGATTTTGTGATTTCAAGGTGGCTAAAAGATTCTTTAGAGCATTCCTCTATGTTTTTATTTGCAAATTTCTCATTAGGCACATTTTGTTTGTTACTCTTGTATTGTAATGGTTGAGTGTGTTCTTCTTGAGGAAAAAGTGTAGGTTGGTTTGAATAAGCAATGTTAACCTTAACTTTGTGTCTTTCTCTTTTCCTGTCAAGTAGATGCATCAGTTTGCTGAATGTATATACCGATTTTTCCAACTTTTCTACTATGTTATCACTTGGATCCATCTTTCTTTACCAGAAAGAGTTACTGTGTCCTTTCAACCAGTCTAGAGTTCTCTACTAGTGGAGTCTTTTGGTCTATTGAGGGCTGTGGAGTTGCTAGGTGGAAGATTTGAACTTTTTTGTCCACCATCAGCATGATTGGGATTGCTCAATGCATTCCCAGGAGATTTTATAAGGACTAGTGGAGTAATAGGTCTACTAGAGGCTAGTGGAGTCGCTAGGTGGATGTTTTTAGTTGTTTTGAGGGTATATCTGTATGGTCCACCACCAATACTGACAAAAACCAATCTAAGGATGTTTTGGGGTTTTTCTAAGTTTCTTTATGTAGCCCAGAGCTTTGTAAGAGTGTTCTATAGCTGAATCATTATTTTGCTAAGATGGTGAAAGAGCTAGTTTCTACTCTTCAGACAACACTTAAGTTTTCTAAGTTTGACTGAGATCTTGAGAGGTCCTAAGGGATACCTAGGATGTTTTGACTCAATGTCCCACCGTGATCACCATTATGTTGGAGTCCTATGATTTGGTAGATTGGTAAACCAAATGACAGGGTAACATCAGACCAAGCTTTGGAGTCCTAGGACCTAGCCTTCTTGGACTCAAAGAGGGCTCTCTCTATTATGCAAAGGATGTAAACTTGTTTGCTTTTGTATATTTGATTTTAGGCTAGTTGTTAAGTATGTTTTTAGTTTGTTTTGGGTTGTTGAGGGGAACTGATCAAAGGATAAATAGATAAAAATTTTGTCATATCAACTGGGCTATGGGGTCGAAAAGGTCGAGACTGTCTCAATGATAGACAAAGTATTACTGCAGGGCTGATTTGGTCGAGGTAAATGGATTATTTGGGTGAAAGTGAAATGAGATGGACATTAAGTTTGTGAAAAAAAAGAGATTTTAAGCATAAATAGTTAAACAGTAAGCATTCATGAGTTAGGGCTGACCATTGATCTCTATGAATGAAACTCAAACTGATAGATGCAGAAAATAAAAAATCCAGTGATACATAAAAGTATAAGACCCTCTAACTTTGGAAAATCACCTTCAGACTTTTGGGAAAAAAAATAAGATAAACAAACAACTCAATCTATGAAGAGGGAACTCCTAAACATTATATCTTGAGCTATTGGGAACTTTGAAATAAGACTGCAAAGCATGGACAAAGGGAAAGATCGAAACAAGACCTCTTTGACTTAACTAAAACAAATAATAATTTAGAGAGAGATTTCAGAAATGGAGTTTTGATTAGCTATGAGTAAGCATGGCATACCGTGAATCATACTAGATAGCATACATAATAACCATTAATGAAACTGATAACAAGTTCTTAGGGTACCAAAGAGCAATTAAGAATTCTTTGACATAACCAAGAAAGATGAAAACATTTAAGCTGCAATGAATTAGGAAATTTGAGGTGCCTCCATGGGCATATCTCAAACTTATTATTTATTGAACTACAACAAGAAAGAAGCATGAAAACATGTATGATAAACTAAGAACACATAATAGATAAGGAACACAATACCATTCACCAAGCCATGGAATCCTACATACAATCCTCCTCCACTATCAAAGTCAAGCAAGAGATCATCTACTTCATAAGACAAGTATTTCTTCAAAGCTCATAATGCTATGTATTTATCTATAACATCAAGTTCTGGCTCTGGTTACAATGAATCCTCTTGGATTATATAGGCCAAAGAAGAGGAAACCCACCTAGAGCAACTAAAAGGCCATTGGCCTAATACAAATATCTGATTTTGTCCTTGAGGCTTTGCAAAGCCCAAAGCACTAAATATCTTCAAAAATATCTATCTACGCTAAAAATAGAAAGAAAATTGACATTTAATCTTTGACATGGAGTTAAAAATATCTTAACGCACATTTGGATAGCCACCTTCAGAAAACTGTCTTTTCAGCAAAATCCTATAGGAACGTAGTAGCAGAAAAAAGTATGTTTTGCAGAGGACTTTTGAGAGACTTCCCGATGTCTAAAAGAGGCCCGTGATGGCTCGTTGGAAAGCCTTGGATTTATAGTTTCTGGAACTACTTGATTTTTATTAAAATGATCTCTAGAAGTCTGTCAAAAAGTGGACTGAGTGAAAAAACCCAGGAGGGTCTCACCTGCTGATATTTGAGATAGAAAGGTGAATTTTGACTGTTTTTTGCCTCTTTGGGGGACCAAAACACCTTATTTTGATCTGAAAATTTGTGAGTAGATCCCTCCAAATTTAATACATAAAAAAAAAATAACTTTGATGAGATGAGGATGCTCCTAGAAAAAATAGAAGTGCCTAGAAAAATGTGCAATTAGTCCTAAAAATCGCAAAAAACAACATCATGTCCAAAATTGCTCAATTTTGGTGAGCAAACCCCTTATGGGTTCGTAGAAGCATGCAAGGAAACTAAAGCCAATATTCCAAGCCTAGATATGTCTTTTTCCCCTTTTTCACCGAGCGCCTCCTTCAGGCAGCTTTGAGCTTTTCTTGGGCAATCTTGAGTTTTCTTCGGGAAAATTGATTCAACTTCTTGAAATGCCCAGTCATCTTCCTTTGCAAACCCAAGTCTTTGTTTGTCTTGTTTAATTTGTCCTCCAAATACTTGTTTTCTCTTTCAAGCCATGATTCTTTATCATTTTCTATCTCTTGGGCAAGCAATTGTGTGAAAGGATATGATCGAGCAAGGGCTGCTTCTTCTTCCCTTTGTTTCTCCAAAGCTTTCTTAAGACCCATAGTCCTAGGCCTTTTTTTTGCTAGTTGCTCTTCTTCCTCAATATCATCAAATTCGCCCATATACTCTTCAAGTTTGACTTGTGCTTTGAATGCTGCCCTTTGGTATTTGAATGCCTGAGCCTCATAGATTGCCATTTTCCCACTCATTTGTCTATTTTGTAGTTGTAGGAAGTGAATGAGGTCTTTAGACCTCTCTAAGTCAGTTTCGAAGTCCTTGATTTGGGCTTCTCTGTTTTGCAAAAGTGACCTAAGGATTTTGGCTTCATCATCTTCAACATCACTGTTTATTTGTATGATGTCAAACTCTCTTTCTTGTTCATGGCTGCTCTCCTGCTGCTCCATTTTTTCCTTACCTTTGCCTTGAATGGGCTTCTTTGCCCTTGTCCTCTTTGGCACTTCAATGATAGGCTTCTTGGGAAACTTGCCTCTACTCCGGAGTGCTCTAGTAACATTTGTAGTTACAGCTTGAATAGTCTTCTTCCTTGTAGATTTAGTGGTCTTAGGCTTCACCACTTTTGAGGAATGAATCATGGCCCCTTGCCTAGGAGAGGCAGCAAGCAAATGTTCTTGGCTGTGTTGAGGAAGAGAGAGAGGAGGTTTCATCACTAGCATTTGTTCAACTTGATCTTTTTCACTGCTGCCTCCTTCATCACCTACTTTGCTGCCTTGTTCACTGTTTTCCTCATTGACCTCTGTGTGTGGGCAGCCACCATGGTCACTGCTTTGCTGGGAGGTGCTTTTTTTCACTACCCCTACTACTCTACTGATTGTCACTTTCCTTATTTCCTTTACTGTATGTTTGAGGAATTTTTTGATGTTCATCATCACTACCTTGCTTAGAATCTTCCCTTTGTTCCTCATCATCACTATTATGCTGCTCTTCAGTTTGTTCCTCATCATCACTAGCTGTATGTGGGGTGTCCTCATGCTCATTGTTTTGCTAGGTGCCACTATGCTCATGTTCACTGCTCTGCTAAGGGCTGGTTTATTCTTCATCATCACTACCTCCTTCACCACTTCTTTGTTGACTGTCACTCTGTTTTCTTTCATGACTTTGTTGAGGACTGTGGTGTTCCTCTTCACCCTCATGCCTACCTTCATTAGACTTTTCCTTTTCACTATTAATCATAGGAGATTCTTTCTTTTGAGGAGTAGTTTGACTAGATGAAGGAGAGACATAGTGAGTGGAGGGTGAGGAGGACATATGAGATGGGCAATGAGATGAAGAGGCAGTGGAAAAATCAGAATGGGAGATGAAGGATTCCCAAGAAACTCCTTTTTGTTCAAGTTGATGGAGGATGATGATTTTGATAAGAGAATGATGAAACAAACTGGATTTTTGTTGAGCAGAGGGCTTCTTTTGGACAGATGAGGCCATTTTGTCAATGATTTTGTAGAGGAAGAAAAGGAGATTCAGCAACTGAGTTCTTGTGAAATGCATGAGAAGCCTGATGTGATAGGAATAAACTCGGGAATATATCCCTTTACATGTGAAATACTTCATGATAACTTTCATGAGGGGGGCATAGTTGCTCAATAAGTGAGAAAAATGAAATGTAGCTTGGCAAGCATCCTGATGGTCTGGTTTTAGGAAGGGCTTGTAGTGGTCTAGGTCCAAATAGTCTTGTTTGAACCATTTCTCACCAAGATAGGGAATCTTGATGGCCTTTGACACTGACCTAGGAGTGAGAACAAAATCAAGGCCTGCTATGTGAACATGTTCCCCTTGCAGCCTCAGGGCAAACAAATGTGTCAAGGGAGGGTGATTGGTGACTTCTTGGACCTTTTGGAAAAAATCAAGGCACCCTACCTCATGAAAATTGAAAAGGACTGAAGGGGAATCATTTAACTCTTTCACAGTTATAGGTTCCAATATGTTGTGATACCCCACTTTTTTGACCTTCTTTGGAAGCATAGTTGTTTATACTTTCCTTCACTCTCTTATCAAAACAGGTCTTTCAAATGAACTGAAAATAAATCTCTTCTTTAAGCACTGTATTTATTTCTTAGCTAGTAAACAAGTTCCTTTTTTAATGAAAATAAGTTTCCTTCTCAAGAACTGTGTTTTTTCCTTGTTACTGAGTGGAAAGACCTTCAAAATAAATCTGTATTTTTCCTTTATGAGACCGTGTCCTCTTTCAACTATTCATTTAAAACAAGTCTTTAAACTGAAAATAGGCCTCCTTTCTCAACAACTGTATTTTTCTTCTCACTCAACAAACAGGCCTTTTGCAACCAATAAGACTTTTGGCCCTTTAAAATCACTGATTTTATTTTATGCTTTTCAATCAAAAATTTAGGCAGAGAACCACAAATACCTCTTTAAAGGATGCCTCGGCTATTTTTTGGAGATAACCTTCTGTGCAAAATTTTGATTTTTTGGAAATTTTGAGGGTTCATGAGGATGGCAACCACCTCCCTTTAGCATGGGCCTGGGCGGTCTAAAACTCCGTTCAGAGGTGGCCTGGGGAAAAACGCTTTGCGTTCAGGCTGGGCACCGGGCGGTGGGCCGTTTAGAAGTGGCCCAGGCAAACACGTCGCGTTCAAGCTGGGCACCGGGCGGTGGCACAAGCGCATCGCGTGTAGCGAGAGGCGCATTGCCCTCAATGCAAAAAGCTTCTGCAAACATCTATAGGCGCGTCGTAGCAATTTTCAAGCATGTCGCGTGCTTAATAAAACTGCCAAGGCATTTAAAATTTTCTTTCTCCCTTTCTAATCATTTGCACAATGACCTATGAAACATTTTGATCGAGTCCCTTATGCTTTATGATGGTTTTTAAAACACGTTTTTTCCCATTTGATCTTTGTATTTGAAAAGAAAGGTTTTTTCGTTGTTGAAGGATGACTATTTTCCCTTTTTCTATTTGCAGGGTATCTCCTCCACCAAATCCGACCACATCTTCAACAACCTTTTCTCCTTATGCTTTGTCATTTAAAGAAAATTATGAAAAAGAATGATTCTCAAACTTTGTCTATCTCTGCAAATTTTTTCCCAAACACTCTATCAATACCTGATGACTTTCAACCCTCTGCTTATTATGAAGGAGGTTATGTAATTGAAATCACCTAGGTCACTCAAAACCATTGTTAGGCCCTCTGCTAGTTATCTTTTAAGGAGGCGATCTTACATTATAAAAAACTCATCTTCAACAGGTACAATGTCTTCCTTTTTTTATTTAAAAAAGGCATAATTAGTAAATTGTGATCTTTTCTTATCACTCTTGAAGACCTTCAAATAAACTGTCCCTTTTTACTAATTGATATCTCTTTTTCACACGGTGTCTTCACAACAAGACCTCTTCAGCTCAGTATTTTCCCTGATGATTTTTCAACCCTCTGCTTGTTATGAAGGAGATTATGCAACTGTATTCACCTAGGTTACTCAAAAATCACTGTTAGGCCACTCTGCTTGTTATGAAGGAGGTCTTTTGAACAAGTGGTAAGTGGGCCCTCTACTTGCCATGAAGAAGGCCCTTCTTGAAAACTCAACTCTATGCCTTGGGTATGTTCTGCTTTTGAGACATGAATTATTACAGAACTTGCTGTGAAAACCGAGAGCAAGTAATGTATTCACAAATTTTAAGTGTTTGCTATTTTTGTCTTGGAAATATTCCTTCTTTGTAGAAGTTGTGGCTCCTTTAGTGCTAGTAGCGCCTTTGATGTTTTTAGAGGCTAGGCTAAAGTAGGATAAAAAGGCAACTGTTCCTTTTACACCTTTCATTTTGATGCCTAGTCTGTTAGAGGCTCTTTGATTTCCAACAGTGAACTACTACATCTTGAAGTCCTTTCCTAAATTGTTCTCTTGCCCACACTTTGCTTACTGTTATTCATCCATGTATACACCCCTGCAGAGATGTATATATATGTTTTTGATATTTGGAGAGCTTTCATGGTGTTTCGTGAATATCATGCTTGATCTGATCATCTTTCTTTAGACAGGGAAACTCTTTCTCTTTTCCTGATTTGAACATTTTTGGGCTCTGCTGAAAGGAGAAAAAGTAAGATTTAGTGGTGTGTGACCTAAAGATAGACCAGGGTTTTGTTTTTTGGGTGAGAATACAATGATGGCTGACATGACGATGAAAAATAGGGTTGTTGGCTTAAAACAAGTCTTGCAAAGGATTTTTCCCTAAAACACCACCACCTAGACCTACAGACTTTTTCACAGCTCTTGAATGGCTTCTTAGGCATGAGTAGGTTATCACATGATCCAATGATGAGTGAGAGAGGGGCAGACACTTTGTCAAATGATGGGAAATGAGATGCATGAAAACAAGGGAAAAAGATAGCAGAGAAACAAAGCTATGACAACTATAGACAGGGAGACTTTGCTGTAATGAGATAGGTTTAGAAAACTGAAGGGTTTTCTCATCATAGGCTGGAGGGGAGGGGTAGGAAGACAAAAATTTGTTTGAGGTGTTTTATAGATGACAAATTGATAGATTGAGATTAGCTTCTAGAAAACTCAGCCAAGTAATCTAGTCATCAAAACAGGCAAAAATACTGATGACTAACATCGGTTATGTTGGAAATACTGAGAGAGGGGTGAATCAATATTTCTTTTTAATTGTTATTTTTACCAGTTATATCACTTATATTTAGAACACAAAATGAACAATAAGAATAAATGATTTTATTATTTTCTTCTTTACAATAAATCAAGTACAATATATGTAGGGCTCCAACACTAGATGAGGACACCAATCTTCAATCTCCTAGGCTCCAACCTATATTTGCCAAGCATCGACTTAGACTTCCAAGGCTCGAACCTTGTAAATTCTGAGGCACCAACCTCAAGGGCTCCAACCCTATATCTGGTACAGGCTCCAACTTGGTCTCTTGAGGACTCCTATCCTCTAGGGCTCCAACCCTATCTTCCAAGGCACCAACCTTGTCAATTATGAGGCACCAACCTCAAGGGCTCCAACCCTATCTTCCAAGGCACCAACCTTGTCGATTATGAGGCACCAACCTCAAGGGCTCCAACCCTATCTTCCAAGGCACCAACCTTGTCTCTATGAGGCTCCAACCTCCTACTTCATTTCGTCAAGATATATTTGGTTATACTTACGGCTACCAATGTCTTCTTCAACTAGCCATGTCACACGTAGTCTCTACATCACATCATCAATGACAACCTTGATCTTCACTTGAAGGTGTATCCACTGTCCTTCATGGTACCCAATCACTTCTCTTCAAGGTTGCATCATGAGGTCGTTCAAAACTGCATCATGTCTCCAAGATTGTCTTATAGATCCTTCAAATGTCTTCAAGAATCTTTCAAGGTGTCTTTAATAGGCTTCTCCACAAGATGTCTTCAATCTGCACACGGGCCCTTCTTCAAGGTCACTCCATGAGGGCTTCAATCAAGGTCTCCAAGAATGTCTTCAAGCCAACTTCTGAAAGGTGTCTTCAACAATGCTTTCCCAACAAGATTTTTCTCCGCTCCTTAATAGGTGCTCCAAGACACTTTTCAAGGTATGCACCTAGTTTACTGGTTTCAATCCTTCTCCAAAATAAGATTCTTCAAATCAACTTCTAAAATATACCTCAAATGTTGTTCTCACCAAGTGTTCAAGATCTGCAATGATTAAGATTCAAGACTTCAAGTTCCAAGTAAGCTTCCAGTGTTCATAGCTATTGAACTTCAATTTTTCTCCAAAGGTTCTGCTCAAAGATGGCTTTTTATAGCCTTTTCCAGACCTCCTCAAGTAATGTGACCTCCCTCCAAGTTATGTTTCTCCAACTTGTTGTTATACTAGGCTTAATACTAGCCCTCAACCATATGCCATAGGTTAGCACAAAGATCTGAGGTTGTTTACACACCTGTCATAAATACGAGCTTTAAAAGGCAGTAATTATTGAAATGTTGAGCTTCTACAGGAGGCAAGTCCGAGCTCTCCACACAGAAGCTGCCATAGATCACTGAAGTAGTAGCACTGAACTACCCTGAAGTCCGAGCTCTTGTTCTTATCCTCAGATCCGAGCCATAAGCCACATGTTACTGAAACAATAGCACCGAGCTACCATCTGGTCACTTGAAAGTCTGCCTGAGTCTCTAACAATAGGTGGGTCTACAATCCCAGGGCACTGTTCTTTAACACCACAGGTCCGTGAAATCTACAGGACCGAGTTCTGTGGTATGGTGCAAGGTTTCAAATCTTCAAAACTTCAGGTCCAAGTTTATTGCTGAGCAACAATCCAGAACTGAGATCGAAGTGTAAGTGTTATTTTTATTTGAGCTGTAGAGAGGACCCAATCACTGAATTTACCCCAACCAATAAGCCTTCAAACCCTCTTCAGTGTCCTATTTCATGATTTGTGAACTATGGTATATCACTGTAATTTTCCCAAACAATAATTCTCTTTATTCTCCTCGGCCTCTTTCCGTTACTTCTCTGCACCCCGAAATTTCAGAGATAGATATCTGAATTTTTTGACTGTGAAATGATTTATCATAGCTTTATATATATATTTGTTTGTCCCCATGAAGAGACACGTCACTTTGGAGGTAGGCCGACATGAATGCCAAAGTGTAGGTCAGCTCTATAATTAGATATAATTTTCTTAACTTAAAAATTCATTATCTTTCAAACCACTTGGAGTTTCGGGCTAAGTAATAGCTCGTTGGAAAGGAAAAATTATGCTCTTCAATATGGTGTAGGTGTTATTAAGGAATTTTGCCTCTAAGCTAGCAAAAAATATTTTTTAATGTGACTGATTATTTATGAGTGCATAAATGGAGACAGAGCAGAATAGGCTTCTTTGTTAGGCTTCTTCACGGTTTTTGGCTTCTTCATTGTTTAACACCTTTATTATAGGATCATGGTAGGACATCAAAAATGAGTGCATTACATAGTGGCACAGTCATATGTTATAGGAAGTATCATTAGGAAGGTATCTTTCAATCATTAATCACGTCATCACTTGGTCTACCAATCTTCATCAAACACCATCATTAAGTGTGGTCACATAAGAGTATAACATCATCACAAGTATGGCTTCATAAAGTATAATTCTTCACATCATGGGCTTGTCCTTAGGGACTAGATCACCAATCAGACACTTGGAAACTTCTTAAGGAAAGACATCATCATCTAGAATGAAGCATCTCAAGAATATTGACATCTTAGTCAAAGCCATATTGGCATCAATGACAACCTTGATTAACAATCTCCCCCTTTGTCATTGATCACAATATTCTTGCCCTTCCATCATTCTCTCCCCCTTTGACATCAATGGCAATAGGGGTGCTCAAGTAATCCCCCTGTCAAGTTGCTTATTTTCTTCATCAATAGTTATTCTTCATCACTAGTACTCCCCCTATCATGGTGCTCTTCCTTCTGGAAATGTGGTCCATGATAGATGTGTCTTTCTTCATGTGATGAACCAACTCCCCATGCCTAGATAGCCTCCTCTGGCTTCAAGAAATATTTCTTCCTTGTGATCGGGTGGAAGAAGTCAATATTGGAATCATGTTCTTTAATGGAGTTTCTCCTGAGAGGTGATCTATCAAAGGATGAATGTCCATGGGCGATTCATCAAAGATTTCATAGAGCCCATTCACGGCTGACTTCTAGAATATCAATGATGACTTTATCAAGTCAACAACATGTGTTTTTTGCTGGAGTGTTCAAAAGACTTCCAGATTCAACTTGTTTCCTTTTCCATACTTGTGTAACTTTATTCTCTGGCATGGTTCTAGCTTGTATAGGGGCCCAAGTCAAGTTACAATCACATGCCATATGTCCAATGTTATGGCAATTGAAACACTCTATCTTGTTCATAAATAAAAAATCATGACTTCTTCTTTCAAAATTGCTTCGAGGAGATTGACGGGGACCATTATATTTGTCTTTGTGATATGCCCTACAATCTTTTGCCACGTGCCCAAAGTTTTTACAAGAATAGCAATATCCAAGAAATATACTTTGGTACCTGGGTGATGAAGAGTTCCTTGAAGTACTCTTGAAGTCTTTTTGCCTTGGGATTCTTTGATGATATTCATTTCCTTTTGTATTCTTGACACCATATGCAAGTCTCCTTAGAGTAGAATTTCTTCCATTGTTGTCTTGATTCTTCTCCTTGCCTTTGTTGGACCTGGGAGCATCAATATTTATTTCTAGGTTCCTCACATCTTTGTTATTTAAAGCATTATCATTCTTGCTTGAGGATTGACCTGCATAGCCAAGACCTGATTTATCAAGGGGAGACCTTTGCTGACTTAGGATGTCATCTAGGGTTTGAGATCTTTTCAAGTTTTTATTTAGTAATTCAACTTCCTTTTCAAGAAAGACAATTTCTCCTTTCAACTTTTCACAATCTTCATCTTTCATGACTAGTTGCTTCTTCATTTCTTCCATCATCCTTGTTTCTTCGTGTGCTTCGTTTTTAAGGGAGATGATATTTGATTTCATTATGAAGACTTCTTCATTATTCTTTGCTAGAATGCTCTCCATTTCTTCTTTTATTCTTGTGGCTTCACATGTTTCGGCCTTGAGAAGGTTGATGTCTGATTTTAGTTTGAAGATTTCTTCATCCTTTTCTTCTAGTTGTCATATCATGGTATTTCTCTCATTTTCTACTTCATCAACTTGTCCTTCTATGAATGCCAAAGTTTCCATCACCTTCTCAGCTCCTTGTACTTGTTCCCTTGCTTCTTCTAGTTGAGATCTAAGAGAGGAGACCTCTTCCTTGTATTCACCAATCTCCACTTCAAGATTTCTCAAGCTCTTAAGTCTTTTTTCAAGGTGGCTTGACAAAGCTTCTTCCATTTTCTTTGCCTTATCCAATTGATTTGTCATAGATATGACTTCTTCATGATGCTTTCTTTTGTTTTGATGAAATTCCTCCTTAAGTTTGTCGAGCTCCTCATCCCTTTCTTGTACTTGAAGCTTGACAAAGTCAACTTCCTTCCTTGTCTTGTCTTGGTTACCATCTTGCACTTTCTTCTTAATTTCCTCATTTTCCTTTTTCAAATTGTTAATCTCTTCCATGGAAGCCATAAGTTTATTCAGGAGATCTTCTTAAAAGTCTTCTTTGTTCTCTTCATCTTCTAGGTCTTCTTTAGCCTTGTTTTCATCTCTCTTATCTCCAAATTTATTGATAGATTCTGGACTTATTTCTTGTTTTTCATCATCTTCTTGACTAGAGATCATTGTCAACAGTCCTTTTGAGTGAAGATCATGAAGTTTGTCCCATATGCCTTTTGCTGATGAACATTTTTGCAAATTGGCCTTCATAAAATCAGGTAGCCCATTCAAGATTGCTTTTATTGATCTTGTATTATACTCATTGGATTCTCCTTCCATCATGCTATCAATAATCACCAATTTCTAGACTTCAATGCCTTGAGTCTTCAAGAAATTCCTCATTCTTTCCACCTATATATCAAAATTTCCATTGAACAATGGAGCCTTCACAAATTGATTTACTTCAATTCAATGGTTGAAGAGGACACATCTTTAGGAGGATTGGAGAATTTCTTCCTTGGCTTTCCCATTTGTGTTCTAATGATCAACCTTCAAGCTGTTAGGCTTTGAGTGAAGGTACTGGCTCTAATTCCAATTGTTGGAAATACTGAGAGGGGGCTTAATCAGTATTTATTTTCAATTGTTATTTTTACCAGTTAGATCACTTATATTTAGAACACAAAATGAACAATAAGAATAAATGATTTTATTATTTTATTCTTTATAATAAATCAAGTACAATATATGTAGGGCTCCAACCCTAGATGAAGACACCAATCTTCAATCTCCTAGGCTCCAACCTATATTTTCCAAGCACCGACTTGGACTTCCAAGGCTCCAACCTTGTCAATTCTGAGGCACCAACCCTATATTTGGTACAGGCTCCAACCTGGTCTCTTGAGGACTCGTATCCTCTAGGGCTCTAACCCTATCTTCCAAGGCACCAACCTCAAGGGCTCCAACCCTATCTTCCAAGGCACCAAACTTGTCAATTCTAAGGCATTAACCTCAAGGGCTCCAACCCTATCTTCCAAGGCACCAACCTTGTCTCTATGAGGCTCCAACCTCCTGCTTCATTTCGTCAAGATATATTTGGTTATACTTACAGCTCCCAATGTCTTCTTCAATAAGGCATGTCACATGTAGTCTCCACGTCACATCATCAATGACAACCTTGATCTTCACTTGAAGGTGTCTCCACTGTCCTTCATGGTACCCAATCACTTCTCTTCAAGGTTGCATCATGAGGCCATTCAACACTGCATCATGTATCCAAGATTGTCTTATAGGTCCCTCAAATGTCTTCAAGAATATTTCAAGGTGTCTTTAATAGGCTTCTCCACAAGATGTCTTCAATCTGCACACGGGCTCTTATTTAAGGTCACTCCATGAGGGCTTCAATCAAGGTCTCTAAGAATTTCCTCAAGCCAACTTCTGAAAGGTGTCTTCAAAAATGCTTGCCCAGCAAGATTTTTCTCTGCAATCTCCTTAATAGGTGCTCCAAGACACTTTTCAAGGTCTGCACCTAGTTTACTAGTTTCAATCCTTCTCCAAAATAAGATTCTTCAAATCTGCTTCTAAAATATACCTCAAATGTTGTTCTCACCAAGTGTTCAAGATCTGCACTGATCAAGACTTCAAGTTCCAAGTAAGGTTCAAATGTTCATAGCTATTGACCTTCAATTTTGCTCCAAAGGGTCTGCTCAAAGATGGCTTTTTATAGCCTTTTCCAGACCTCCTCAAGTAATGTGGCCTCCCTCCAAGTTATGTTGCTCCAACTTGCTGTTATACTAGGCTTAATACTAGCCCTCAAACATATGCCACAGGTTAGCACATAGATCTGAGGTTGTTAACACACCTGTCGTAAATATGAGCTTTAGAAGGCAGTAATTATTGAAATGCTGAGCTTCTACAAGAGGCAAGTCCAAACTCTCCACACAGAAGCTGCCAAAGATCACTGAAGCAGTAGCACTGAGCTACCCTGATGTCCGAGCTCTTGTTCCTATCCTCAGATTTGAGCCATAAGCCACATGTCACTAAAACAATAGCACCAAGCTGCCATCTGGTCACTTGACAGTCTATCTGAGTCTCTAACCACGGGTGGGTATGCAATCCCAGGGCACTGTTCTTTAACAACATAGGTCCGTGAAATCTACAGGACTGAGTTCTGTGGTATGGTGCAAGGTTTCAAATCTTCAAACTTCGTGTCCAAGTTTATTGTTGAGCAACAATCTAGAACTGAGATCGAAGTGTAAGTGTTATGTTTATCTGCGTTGTATATAGGACCCAATCACTGAATTTACCCCAACTAATAAGCCTTCAAACCCTCTTCGGTGTCCTAGTTCATGAGTTGTGAACTATGGTATATCACTATAATTTTCCCAAACAATAATTCTCTTTATTCTCCTCGGCCTCCTTCTGTTACTTCTTTGCACTTCGAAATTTTAGAGATAGATATCCGAATTTTTTTACTGTGAAATGATTTACCGCAGCTTTATATATATAGTTTTTGGTCCCCATGAAGAGACACGTCACTTTGGAGGTAGGCTGACATGAATGCCAAAGTGTAGGTCAGCTCTATAATTAGATATAATTTTCTTAACTTAAAACTTCATTATCTTTCAAACTGCTTGGAGTTTCGAGCTGAGTAATAGCTCGTTGGAAAGGAAAATTTATGCTCTTCAAGATGGTGTAGGTGTTATTAAGGAATTTTTCCTCTAAGCTAGAAAAAACTATTTTTTAATGTGACTGATTATTTATGAGTGCAGAAATGGAGACAGAGCAGAATAGGCTTCTTTGTTAGGCTTCTTCATAGTTTTTGGCTTATTTATTGTTTAACCCCTTTATCATAGGATCATGGTAGGACATCAACAATGAGTGTATTACATAGTGGCACAGTGATATGTTATAGGAAGTATCATTAGAAAGTTCTCTTTAAATCATTAATCACGTCATCACTTAATCTTCCAATCTTCATCAAACACCATCATTAAGTGTGGTCACATAAGAGTATAACATCCTCAAAAGTATGGCTTCATAAAGTATAGTTCTTCACATCATGGGCTTGTCCTTAGGGACTAGATCACCAATCAGACACTTGGAAACTTCTTAAGGCAAGACATCATCATCTAGAACGAAGCATCTCAAGAATATTGACATCCTAGTCAAAGCCATATTGGCATCAATGACAACCTTGATTAACAATTGTTGGACATTGGATAAACCAACACTCCCCGTGTGTTTTGCGACATGGACTAACCACCTTTCGTGGATCCTTATCTCTGGCGATGAGATCGTTGACTAATATCTGTATTTTTGGTCTAACGGCAATCGTGATTCCCAACAAGTGGTATCAGAGTGTAGGTCATGAGTTTGATACACACCCGGATCGCGTTGGGGGGCGAGATTGTTGGATATTGGATAAACCAACGCTCCCCATGTGTTTCACGACATGGACTAACTGCCTTTCGTGGATCCTTATCTCTGGTGATGTGATCGTTAACTAATACCTGCGGGTTTTTGTCTAATGGAAATCGTGATTCCCAATAGGTAAAACCCCAAGTATAAAAAAAAAGTCAAGGAAGATATCGAAAAATGCTCGCCGCAGGTATCATAGAACTGGTCAAACAGTCAGACTGGGTGAGTCCTATGGTGGTTCAAGAGAAAGTAATAAGGGAGAGATATAGAACTGTGTTTGCATGTGCAAATTGAATGATGCTTACGTACATGATCCCTTTCCTATGCTATTCTCAGATGAAATCCTTGATAGCGTGGGGGGGCAGGAGGCATACTCGTTCACTGATGGGTTCTTGGGCTATCATCAGATTAGGATCGCACCTAAATATCGCAGTAAAACCACATTTGCAACTGAATGGGGTTTGTTTCAATACACCGTTATGCCATTTGGACTCAAGAATGCCCCTGCTATCTTTTCGCGGGTAGTGGTTGCAGTATTTAAGGAATTTATCCACAAGTTCTTGGAAGTATATTTTGATGATTGGACTATATTTGGGTTAGTAAAGAGTCATGTATCGAACCTGTGCATGATGTTGGACACCTGCAGAAAGGACCAAATTTACCTGAATATCAAGAAGTGAATATTCTGTGTACCATTTTGGATCTTATTGGGTCACCTAGTTTGTCGACAATAGCTGATGGTCGACCCTGCCAAGGTGGCAGTCATCGTCAACTTGGAAGTTCCTACAATTGAGAAGCAGCCGAGCTCTATCCTTGGACACACATGCTACTACAAGAATTTTATTCAAGGGTACACACTAATCACACCACCTATGGAAAAATTGCTGAAAAAGGAGGTATCATTCTGTTGGGACGACGAGTGTCAGAAAAGCTTTGAGTTACTCAAGGAGAAGATGGTCTTTGCACCTATCCTCATATTTCTTGATTGGGTGAAGCTATTCCATGTACATGTTGACACTTCAGGGATTTCCCTGGGATCTATCCTGACGTAGCCAGGGGAAGGGGACACTAACCATCCAAGTGCGTTCGCCAGTAGGAAGCTCTCTAGTGTGGAGCGTAACTACTCCACTAGTGAGCGCGAAGGGTTAGCCATGGTGTACTCCCTATAGAAATACCGACATTACTTATTGGGTGGGAATTTTAAGATGTTCACTGATCACTCAACTTTGAAGTACATAGTGAATAAGCCTGTGTTGGGGGGTCAAATATGCCGATGGCTCCTGCTGTTTCAAGAATATGATTTTGAGATCTTCGTAAAACCGGGAAAGTTGAATTCTGGGTTAGATCACCTATCCCAGATCGAAAATGGCGAAGAAATGACCAATTTAGAGGAAGGACTGCCGGATGCACAACTATTTGCTATTAAGGTAGTGGATGTGCACTTCACTGACATTATTCACTTCTTGACTACAGGGACGTCACCTGCAGAGTATTCAATACAACAGAAGAAAGTGTTGGTAACCCACGCAACAGATTTTACCATTATCTCAGGTCACTTGTATAAGATGGGAGTTGACGAAGTGATGCGAAGATATGTCTTAGAGCATGAGTGGCACGCCATATTAGCAGAAGCTCACAGAGGCGTAGTAGGAGGGCACTACGCAGGAAAGGCGATAGCGCAGAAGATCCTAAGAGTCGGGCTATGGTGGCCTACGCTCCATAGTGACTCTCACGATTATTGTAGAGCTTGTGACACTTGCTAAAGGATGGGAAGACCATCATGCAGAGATGAAATGCCTTTACAACCACAAATGGCCCTACAAGCGCTCGACAAATGGGCCATAGACTTTTTTGGACCCATCAACCCACCCGAAAAGAAGACAGGTGCACGCTACATCATCACTACATTGACTATCTGACTCGATGGGCTAAAGCACAAGCTGTGAAGGATTTCACTGCAGATACTACTGCACACTTCATTTTTTAACATATTCTGACTAGGTTTGGCTACCCAAAGATCTTGATGAGTGATAGAGGTATGCAATTTGTTAATGCAACCATCGAAGCATTGATTGAATAATTTCGGATCCACCATGTGAAAATCACCCCATATCATCCACAGGAAAATGGAGTTGTCGAAGCTTTCAACAAAATCTTGGAGTAGGCACTGACTAAGGTCTACAATGCCATTCGCAGTGACTGGGATGTGTGCGTTTCGTCGGTCCTTTGGGCCTATCACACCACATGTAAGAAACTAACAGGAAAGACATCGTTTTGGATGGTCTATGGAAAGGAAGCCATCATGCCAATGGAGTATATTGTTCCTAGCCTGCTTATCGCAACATTTATGAATATGGCAGAAACGAACATCATGGAGGAGCGTTTAGTGCAGCTTGTGGCTTTGGAGGAAGATCGATTCATTGCTAATTTCCATCAACAAGTTCAGAAGGACTGGGAAAAAGCATGGCATGAGAGATATATCCAGCAAAAGACGTTTTTGGAGGGATAATTGGTCTTCCTCCATGATAGCTAGTTTGAGAAGCACTCAAGGAAGTTCTGTCAGCACTAGCTAGGCCCCTATGTGGTAAAAGAAATTACTAATGGCGGAGCTATCTGGTTAGCTACCCTACGAGGAGATATGGTACCAGGATATGTCAATGGTAGCTGACTCAAACCATACCGGATCAAATGAATATATGGCTAGAGTAGCTGTATGGGACGGAATACACGCAGGGGTTGGTCACAGGAATGGAAGCTTGAGGAAGTGCATTAGGAACGCAGGGGTGCGCTGGGAGCGTAGGAGATACGTTGGGAGCGCAGGGGTGCATTGGGTGCATAGGAGGTACGAAAACTAGCCGTTGGAATAGTAAAATCGGGTAAAAAGAAAATTTTACCATTGAAAGGAACGGGCCACTGGCATTTAATGAAGCGATTTCCGAAGATTTTTTACCGTTTCCTTGATGGTAAGTTTTTGATGAGCCTCATCCATACATTGATTGATCCCCGCAGCTATAAAAGTAGAAGGATAGATCAGAAGAGGGTTCCATATCTCCTGTACAACTAGTGCTTTGTGAGTTTGTGCCTTGAG
Organism: Pinus albicaulis; assembly: GCA_034641835.2. Taxonomy (NCBI): domain Eukaryota; kingdom Viridiplantae; phylum Streptophyta; class Pinopsida; order Pinales; family Pinaceae; genus Pinus; species Pinus albicaulis. The sequence goes on along the minus strand of CM076572.1, from coordinate 1,450,953,998 downwards.
AAAGTCTATGCCTATTGTACTGTGTTCATGTCTGAGCGTTCTACACCCTCTGATAGTAGCAACCTTGAGTTTATCTTTCGCGCCAGAATGACGGTGACCAATCCTGACGAATCATCTCAGCCTGTAACCTGGCCAGAGCAAGAATCTGAGGAAGTATTGGAAGTCCACCCTGAAGCTAAGGAGGTTATATCCACGCCCAACAAGGAAAAGAATAAGGGGAAATAAAAAGCACAAGGGTCGGGAAAACTTACGAAATGGGCTAGGATGAAACCCCGCACCTCTCCACGAAATGTGAAGTCCCCGCGGGCGGCAGCCCAGGCAAGCTCACCCAACCCAGTAAAGAGACCTCTATTTTCTCAGGAAAAGGCCCAGATAGCTGAACCAATAAATTTTCTACCGCCCTTTGTTCGACCCTACAGGCCCTCGAAAAGCACACTAAAGAATCTTGATGGCTTGCGCACCTATCTATAGATGTCGCTGATTCTGGGCAAGGTCCTTGTCATTGGAGAACCCTTTGGCAAGCTCCATGAGATAAAATTCGATGACCATGACCTGGCCAATTTGGAGGCCTTCCTCGAGCTAGCAACCGAGCTATACCTCGAAATGGTATTGGAAGACGACAAGATAAATATAGTCCCCATGCAATGGGTGCATGACTTGGCTGGCTCTAGGCTCTTGAACCTACTAATGATGCCGCACTTTGGCCACTATAATATCACAGACCGACCAATGCGCCAGATGCTTGCCATAGTCCATGATGGCAGCTTATGGATCCAGGATCGAATCCCCATTGATGCCACGCTTATTCACTAGATTACTGGCTTCCCCATGGAAGGACCAGACCCTATGCTGCACGTCGGCAAAATGTATGAGCATAAGATCTCTGACAAAGTGCGCGAGAACTACCACGTGCAACTGAACATTCGGGGGTTCAAGATCAGCACCATTAGTGACCCTGGTACGCAGGTGGGTACCTTGTTGCTGGTGTTCAAGCTGATGCACAAATGCTAGGCTGCCACCATCCCTGCGTATGTAATTCAGCTGGCGGGCCATTGTGAAAAGGGGGTTTGCTTCAATTGGGCCCAATACCTGTGCAACGAATTTCTGGAAAATGTACGCGAAGCCCAGGACCATGGGCACGCATTTTGTTACTTCTGGATGCTGCTTCTCATCGTATTGCTCGTATGGGAAGCCCCGAAAGATTCGGTCCTCGCTGAGCTCACACCCAATATGTTCAAAGGGGCGCGATATGCGAACTTGTGGGACTCAAAGGATGCGCAACGTATTGAGGACAACCAAGTCTTTTGGGTCCTCTTTCGGAGTGGACTTGTAGCAGCAATCAATTCCTGACCGCGCTTGTCACTGGCAGTGTATGACAAATACAAGAGCATTGCAGCATTTCAGATAACTATGCATAGTGTTCAAATCAGAGGCCGTAAGGATCCAACATGGGTCTCACTCCCATACATGGTTGCTGATGAGGACATTGACTGCCTAATTGCGACTTGGCCTCCACACTGGAAGCTTGGCTTCAAATCAGGTACAAAGGACTCTGCAGGGATGAGCACCAAGAAGGTCACCCCACCTGTGATCACCAAAGAAACAAGAGGACAGGGTAAAGGTACTGGGAAGGAAGCAGACCCAGGATCGTTGAAGGGTTCGCAGTCGGGAAAGGGTACTGGGAAAGGTGCGAAACCAGCATCGCAGAAGGATTTGTGACAGGATCTGGGTGTAGAAGGTCAGGAGATGGGAGCTGCTGACTCCCCTCAGGGTACGAAGTGAACTAGTGACCCTGTTAAAGGGCCACATAAGAAGAAATGAGCGCAATGGCAGGAATGTGATATAGGAGCTACATTAACAGAAGAGGACTTAGAGCATATCGCAGATGTGGTCAACTTGGTCGTAGAAGAAAAATGGCTAGCTCTGGAGGAACATCAGAGAGCCATAGTTGAGACACTCTAGGCTGAGCTCTGGGCTTTTTTAGTCAATTTAGAGTTCCTAAATTGCTTCCATTAATTATCAACCAGGGCTTGTAACTTTGATGAAGTGTGGTGCACTATATGTGCCTAAGTGACCTTTTCCTTACTTCGTTGTATATGTTTTTCTTATTGTTTTTAGGGGTTTTGTCTTTTTAGTACTTAGTATGCTACTCTATGTTCAGAAGATGAATCAAATATATGTCAAAAAGAAAAGAAAAGGAAACCTTAGACTTAAAACAAAGTTTAGTAAATTCTGTTCCTAATTAGGAAAATGATGAAAAACAGAGTATCCTAATCCATGGATATTATAGCTTGCAAATGAACATGAAAGGTAACTCAAAACATTATAATTCAACCTAATCCATTTAGTTAGAGGTTTGTTGGAATAATTTGTGAAAGAGTTTAAACTCCAATGTGATGAGGATCTTCCTAAAAAAAGACAAAAACTTAGAATATTATAGTGCAATATTATTCATATGATAGAGGTATTTTGGAATAGCTTGAGAAGAAGATTGCTACAATATACTAAGGATCTCCTATGAATATTTGAAACTGCTTATGACATTACAACTAGATCTCGTTCATCAGCTAGAGATTTATTGCAAGAGTTTATTGAAGGAGATTTAGACATAATGTGATAAGGATCTTCTAAACAACAAGCAAAACCCACAACGTTACAACTAATTTAGAGATTTATTGGAACAGTTTGAGAAAAAGACTATTTGTAATAATATGAGGATCTTCTATCTAATTGCAGAACGGGAAATGCTAATAACTCAACATAGTACAACCAAATCTCATTCATATAATAGTGATATGTTAGAAAAGCTTAAGAAAAAGAATGGCTGTAGAATAATGAGGATCTTCTTAATCTAAATGAAAAAAAAAACAAAGTGCTAGTAACTCAGGATGTTACAATTAAATCCATTCATTGAATAGAGATATGTTGGAAAAACTTTGAGAAAAGACTAACTATAACATCATGAGGATCTTTTATTTAAGCAAAAAATTTAAGACATGATACTAAAAGATATGAACTCAGAAAACTGTCTAAGTAAGAAATATAACAAAACATAATTCAAAGCTACTTATCTAGAAAGCATGTAGAAGCCTCCTTGGATAGCAGGGGCCCTTTTCTATCAATTTGGCATAAAAATATTTAACTCCTCAAGGTTGTCTTCAGTACATCATCAGAGGCTAATCTCCTTTATTAAAACAACATTTAAAAACAGAGTATCACTGTAAATCTGAACTGCACTATACTTTTTCTGAACTTTCTTTTTGGTCTTGTACAACCAGTATTTAAAGGGAAAATACATAACTGATTATGAGATATACTTGCTACAGGTGGCTAATTCGAGTTAGACTTGCAATAGGACTGTTGGACTCTTCCTAATTCGAATTTATACTTGTAATAGGACTCCCAGACTCAAATCAAGAGTCCTACTGCATTTGGATAACATAGTTTGACTCCACCTTTGACCATGAGTTTAGGCACGCTTTTCTATCGATCTGGACTAAGTGAGTAGGATAGAATCCATGTAGGCATCATTCTAGAAACACCCATGTGGCCTAATCCTCCAACTGACACCTGGAATATATTCAACCACTAAAATAGCTGCGGAACGCCTGATAGGCTACAAAACGTTTGTATTCTGTAGCTATATTGCACAAAATTATTAAAACAACAAAAACCATGAAAATACAATATGTTAATCATTTGTATGTAACCTTTAAGCAATCTTAATCATTCTTCATTGATTTTTAGGCTTATGAAGAGATAAATAAATGATGAAATGAAGTGAAGGTTTGCAACAGAGAAGACAATTTTAGGGCTCAACATACCCCCACTGCAAAACTCTTGCATGTCCTTATGCAATTCCATCAAAAATTTATTCCATGTGCTCTAAAACCTCTTCTAGAACATCTAGCCTTATCTTTCTTCTTCTTTTGGTGGTCAGTATCACTCTGGTTTTCTCATGAATAATTTGAACTTGAGATTTATGGGGGCCCTGTTCAGTTTCTTATTTCTCTTCTTTAGCTTCATGTTTTCTATATGCAGTGTATCCAATTGCAGAGTGAGAGTATCATTCCGATAGCATTCTTCAATTGAAGATATCATTCTCATTTTTGATATGTCTGTTCAGTATCTCCAATTCATAGTTATTTTTTCTTAAGGTTTCTATTGGAGGTTCTTGTGGATTGAGGGATCTTCCTTGATTTTCTGAGGCCTTTCTTTCCAAAGTTTCCACATAATCATAGATTTTTTGTTGAACTGAGTCTATATCAATAGTTCTTCTATGAGGGTCTTCTTCAAACTGATGTAAAGGAGAACTATCAACTAGTGTTTGAACCAGAGTTTCTTCATCTTCAACATTTATAATTTCTGTTTCCTTAACCAATGTCTTTTTCATTATTTCTTTGAGTCTATAACTTCTCCTTAACTTTGATGGATTTTCATTTTCTTCATCAGTATATTCAATTGTTATCTTTTCTTTTCTTTTGACCCTAATATATTTTCTAATCTCTGTCAACTTTTCAGAAATCAATTCTTCATTCTCTTCTTGTGATGGGGTATCATGTTTATTTTCAACAACTTTATCAATTTTTCTTCTTTTGCTTCTCCTAATATTTTTTTCTTTAGATGATGTTTCTTCTCAGTCTTGAAAATGATTTCTTAAAAGAAACTCTTCCCAATTATGTCCTATTTTCTTCAAGTGGAATTCAATCAACATTTTTACTAAGCCATGGTGGTGGAGAGTAGTTTCTAGAAATTGAACCCTCTTTTGAACATTTGAAGCCATTATTTTCAAGCTATTGAGTAAAAAGAAAGGTAGATTTATCTCTCCATCATCTAAGAAATTCGTTAACAGCCTGATATGGTAAACATACATTGTACTGAATCTACCTTCACATGCTATAATTTTTTGCAAAATTAATAACATGTTTCTCCATTTACTTTTTAAAGCTGTGCTCATAATTCCCTTTCTAAATATTGTAATGTCCATACCTGGATTCTTCAATATTTGTTTCCAAGACTCATTATGAAACTCCTTATTCTTGAACCACCATTCTCCTTTCCTTAGGAGTCCTGTTGCCTCATCCAAAAATGATTATGTTATTGTGAATTTGATGTCTCCAATCTCTACTTCTGCTCCATCAAAAGATCTAGCAAATGATTTTGTAATCTCCTTATGGAAGCCATCAATTTTTTCTATAAAATTCAACCATCCTGCTTGCTGTAGTAACTCCTTGACGACTTGTGGATATCCCTCCAGATACTTGACTCCTGCTGGCTCTATTCTGATAATTAGACCCATTCTTCACCTATGCAGAGTATCTTCCCCTTCATATTTACTTTCCTATGCTTAAAGATAAATTGGTTGCAAAGTGTAATGGAGGTGAATGGATGGAGGTAATTAAGCTATGAGGGAAAATGAAGTGGCTACGAATATGATGGAGAATTTATGATGAACTTGTGGTGAAATAAGTGAATGATACAATCTTAAGGAGACATGGACTAGTAGGTTACGTTTGTGATTATGACCGTTAGTCATTAATCAAGGTTTTAATGAGGACCGTTATGGAATGTTGGATAAGGGATATGACCAATATATGTTAATCAATTTGAATGATAGGTTGTTTAGGAAACATATGATTATACACATTGTATCTATTTCATATTTTAAATTTTTGCTATTAAAATAATTTTCACAATTTACCTCAGAATTTTGACCTTGTTAATTGTTGTGCTTGATGTTGTTCCTTTGGTCTTCTTTTAACATGTTGGTCTTCAAAATAGAATCCTTCAATTTCCTGTAATCATCATCTCTCTGTAAGATGTACAATTGTGTCAGAACTGTTGAATAAGATGTGGCTGCAGCATGCAATCTATAAAAAGAAATTAAGTATGGCTATGGAATATGGATGTGAAATGTAATGGAGTGAAAGTGGAATATGACTTGTGAAATGGAATGAAAGTGGAGTGAGATTGAGTGGAATTGTAAAATGAAATGGATTTTGCAATTTCTTTCAAATGGTACATCAGACTTCCCTAAAATTTTCTGAGGTTGTTACCATTATTATTTTGCATCTTTCGACAAAAATTCTCAGCCATTGGTTGAACAGATCTCTCGAAAAATGAGAAATGGCTGTAGGTGAAAGTGGCCAATTTCTTGAAGAATACACACTGAAATTTTCTGATTTTTTTTGTATTTATTTACCCTACCTCAATGCATTTACCATAAAAATTTCAGGACCAACAGATGCACAGTTTGAAAGTTATGATCAAATCAATTTCTACCTTGTTTCACCCTTCATGTTGCCCAATATTGCAACAAAAAAAAATACGCCACGAACTCATTTTAAGGCCGAATTGAGTGATTGAAAAGAGAAACTGTGTATTTTTACCTTTCCTACTGCCACATTCTTTCATAGTTTCATTTTGATGAAGAAAATGCGCTGCTGTGCAAAAATACTGAAATCTGTCTTAATTTTTCCATAATGTTGAAAAATGAAAATATGCCTTAAAAACCCATCTGAAATGCCCTTCAAAATTGTTTTTTTCAAATTTTTTTTGCCTATTACTCAATTTATCATATTCTGAGAAAACCTAGAAGCTCATAATTTTTTTATTTCTGCTCCAATCTCTTGCAATATTTGCGCCAAAATTGCCTCTGGAAAAAGTTGCAAAAAAACAAAAACAGGCTACTACAGCAATAGTTGCAGAAACTGCCACTTTCCGCAGCTGTTTGTTGAATTGAAAAAAATATGAACATGCTGCTACAAGAAACTAATAAAATGTACTGCTGCAAGTTGTTTTTTATTCCATAAAACCGTTAGTCTTCATCGAAGCCATAATTCATGGTACAATTCTTACCATGCGAATTAATGTGTCGAAGTCGAGCATGGGAAGAAATAATTGGATTACCGATTAATGATGAAAATCGTTAACCAATGCGAGACAACTCACTAATAATGTAAATGAGTGTTAAGGTACCTGAGTGCATCTTGACAGGGACGAATGAATGTGTCGAAGTCGAGTCGCCTGCAAGGTTTGACAATCAAGAGACATTGTTGTATTCCCATTGTTATCAATGAGGAAGCTTGCCATTGATGTATGCAAGCTCCAAGGCACTCCAAATAATCTCTGATCTTGATCCCAGATAAAGTGTTGACGCCGATGGGACAAGATCTATTGGAAGGTGGACCTTAAGGAATTCCACATCATCCAACTCGAGCATAGAACCAAAAATGATTTGAAGAACCATGAAAGATTGAAACCATCATGAAATTGTAGAACTTATTGTGAACTTTGCTCGCCATTTGCCTGGTTTTCAAGCAAAGCTCATGTCCAATTGCGCCGGCAAGCTGGTTTTCACAATAGGACTTATTTTTCTCTTTACTCTTTTTTTTTCTTTTTCTTTATATGTCCTACTCTACTTGAAAAAGAAATCTTATTCAAGTATACGAATACTTCCAATGGAACCATGTCTGTAATAAGATGATAGATAAACTCATATGCAGGTTTGAAAGATACTCTTTGATATGTACCAGTATATGAGATACCAACTGTTTTGATTTAGATTATGTCAGAAGATATTGAAGAATTGAGCATTGGGATCCGATGACTGACTTGAACCAAGATTCAATGTAATCTTGTCTTCCTTGTCTTTCCTCTATTATGAAATGCAAGTCTTCGGAGATGTGATCTTCATTCATAGAATCTGGTGATAGGCATGCATGAGACTTTTCAATCTCTGGTTCCAATAACTTCTCTTTATCAATAGACATCCATGATTCTTGGACCTTATTTGAGTCTTCTTCTTTTGTTTTTTGTTCTTTAATGACAGCTGGTGAATCATTTTGCAATACCTCAAAATTGTAAGTTGATTGAGGTGTTTTATTGTTGGGGATATGAAATGGTTGTGCATGTAGTGGAGTGGGAATGGACCTTTGGGGTGCTTGTGTGGATGATATTGGGAAAGGTTGAATTGAGGTCAAATGAGGGTGATATTGATGTTGTGGTGGAGGTAAATGGTATGGATAAAATTGATGATGGTATTGAGGATAGAGAGGGAAAGATTAAGGATATGGTGGATTTCCTTTGTAGGGCCTTTGCCAAATTTGTTTCCAAGGTTGGTTTTGAGGTTGGGATTGAGATGGCCAAGGTTTCCAAGGTTGGTTTTGAGGTTGGGATTGAGATGCCCAAGGTTGCTAAGGCAAGGGTGTTTTCCAATTACCTTGAGATTGTTGTGCATAACCTTGAAACTGTGCATAAGGATATTGCATCATATTGGGTTGATGAGGCTGCCATAGTCCTCTTGGAGCTACATAACAAAGTTTCTCTTATGTTTGGTTTGCTCCATTATCATACTGGTAAACTGACTTCAACCCTGGTAATGATGGGAAATCTTCAGTAGTATGTGATCCTGCACAAATTTTACACATTTTAATGTTATCAAGTGGACATTCATGCAAAGAATGTTTCTTTCTACATTTAGGGCAAAATATAAATGAAGCAACTTTTTTCTTGTTTTGCATTCTTAGCATGTCAGTTTGTTCATTTAAATTACCAAGAATGTTTAGCAAATTGTTAGGTTTAGTTTGACTTACCAATCCTGATGCTGACTTACTTACTCTTGCCATAAATTGATCTTGAGGGGATCTTACACACTATGCTTTTCCTCTTGATATGTACTTGCATAGTTCACAAATTTCTTGAAATGGTAATTGATAGAAATCTCCTTTTCCCACAAGATTAAGAAGATCAATCTATTCATCCTTTATAGCATTTAGTAGGAGAGTTTTTAATGCATCTGATCCTAAATTATGCAATTTAGATATTTTGATATTATAATTAAATCTCTCTACTAAATCTTCTAGGCTTTCATCCTCTTTTTGGTTAATCTTAAATATTTCATTTCTAAGGTCATGGTGCATGTAATAATCTTTATATTTTTCCAAAAATAATCTTTTCATATCATCCCATGTCCTTATAGAATTTGTTCCTAAAGTCATGAACCATCTAAGAGCTCTATCCTTCAATGTTGCTGGAAACAAATTCAATTTTTGAATGTGCAATGAGTAGCCATAAGATCTACAAATTATATCAAATTCAAAAAGAAAGGTTTTCGAGCCTTCTGATCTCATACCTTTGAAGTTAGGAAGTACAGATGGATGGATGTTATTCATTTGATCGTTGATATCAATTTATTGAATGGGAAATCCAAAAAGATCTTCCTCATTGTCATCATCTCCATCCATTTCTTCAACCTCCTTTGTCACCTCTTCTTCTACCTGCAAAAATATGAATTCACGATGTGGATGTGTGGCTCTTACTACACCACATGATATAGTGGGTGTGGTAGGTGATTGAAGTTTTTTTTTTTTTTTTTGGATGTAAGACATAAGGTTACCTAGTTACACTTCCCCGGCAACGGTGCCAAAATGTTTAGTCAATTTAGTGTTCCTAAATTGCTTCCATTAATTATCAACGAGGGCTTGTAACTTTGATGAAGTGTGGTGCACTATATGTGCCTAAGTGACAATTTCCTTACTTTGTTGTATGTGTTTTTCTTATTGTTTTTGGGGGTTTTGTCTTTTTAGTACTTAGTATGCTACTCTATGTTCAAAAGATGAAAATGAAACCTTAGACTTAAAACAGAGTTTAGTAATTTCTGTTCCTAATTAGGAAAATTATGAAAAACAGAGTATCCTAATCCATGGATTTTATAGCTTGAAAATGAACATGAAAGGTAACTCAAAACATTATAATTCAACCTGATCCATTTAGTTAGAGGTTTGTTGGAATAATTTGTGAAAGAAGTTAAACTCCAATGTGATGAGGATCTTCCTAAAAACAGACATCAACTTAGAATATTATAGTGCAATCTTATTCATATGATAGAGGTATTTTGGAATAGCTTGAGAAGAAGATTGCTACAATATGCTAAGGATCTCCTATGAATATTTGAAACTACTTATGAAATTACAACTAGATCTCGTTCATCAGCTAGAGATTTATTGGAAGAGTTTATTGAAGGAGATTTAGACATAATGTGATAAGGATCTTCTAAACAATAAGCAAGCAGTAACCCACGACATTACAACTAAGTCTTCTCTGTGATTTAGAGATTTATTGGAACAGTTTTGAGAAAAAGACTATTTGTAATAATATGAGGATCTTCTATCTAATTGCAGAACAGGAAATGCTAATAACTCAACATAGTACAACCAAATCTCATTCATATAATAGTGATATGTTGGAAAAGCTTAACAAAAAGAATGGATGTAGAATAATGAGGATCTTCTTAATCTAAATGACAAAAAAACAAAGTGCTAGTAACTCAGGATGTTATAATTAAATCCATTCATTGAATAGAGATATGTTGGAAAAACTTTGAGAAAAGACTAACTATAACATCACGAGGATCTTTTATTTAAACAAACAATGTAAGACATGATACTAAAAGATATGAACTCAGAAAACTTTCTAAGTAAGAAATATAACAAAACATAATTCAAAGCTACTTATCTAGAAAGCATGTAGAAGCCTCCTTGGATAGCAGGGGCCCTCTGCTATCAATTTGGCATAAAAATATTTAAATCCTCAAGGTTGTATTTAGTACAGCATCAGAGGTTAATCTCCTTTATTAAAACAGCATTTAAAAACAGAGTATCACTGTAAATCTGAATTGTACTGTACTTTTTCTTAACTGTCTTTTTGGTCTTGTACAACCAATATTTAAAGGGAAAATACATAACTGATTATGAGATATACTTGCTACAGGTGGCTAATTCGAATTAGACTTGCAATAGGACTGTTGGACTCTTCCTAATTTGAATTTAGACTTGTAATAGGACTCCTGGACTCAAATCAAGAGTCCTACTGCATTTGGATAACATAGTTTGACTCCACCTTTGACCATGAGTTTAGGCACACTTTTCTGTTGATTTGGGCTGAGTGAGTAGGATAGAATCCATGTAGGCATCATTCTAGAAGCACCCATGTGGCCCAATCCTCCAACTGACACCTGGAACATATTCAACCACTAAAATAGCTGTGGAATGCCTAATGGACTACGAAACGTCTGTATTCTGTAGCTATATTGCACAAAATTATTAAAATAGCAAAAACCATGATACAATATGTTAATCATTTATATGTAACCTTTAAGCAATCTTAATCATTCTTCATTGATTTTTAGGCTTATTAAGTGATAAAGAAATGATGAAATGAAGTGAAGGTTTGCAACAGAGAAGACAATTTTAGGGCTCAATAGGGCTCTATAGATCAAAGTTGATACCTCACAGACCAGTATGATTCAGGCTAGATCGACCCTGGAAATGAGCAACATAGTCATCAGTATGCCAAAAATCCGCCTCTACCATCTACCAGGTGAAACCATCCTACTAAGTCCACCTGACTTAGGAGTGCAAGTCGAGGCCTTGGCTGAGGTACAACTGGATCTCGCCCGCCTGCTGCATGAACCATTGCAGATCCTTCGCATGAACTTGTTCGAAGAAATTCAACATCGAGACCGACAAGTGCACCACCAACTCAGTACAGCTGAGTAGACAATTGAAGAAAAAAATGCTAAAGTATCTCAAGCACAGGCTGCATGAACCCTCGCCACTACACAGCAGGAAAAATTGGAGCACCTCATCAGTCGACTCTGCGCAGACGTTACTAAATATATCCCGGCTTCAGCCACTCCCCAGGCCAAGATTGAGGGGCTTGTTGGAGCACTCAAGGCTTCGAGGACTGAGATCCAGGCAGTCAGAACAGAGATGGAACAATGGATTGTGGCCTTGCAGGCCAAATTGCAGCCAGAGACACCACCGGAGGTAAGATCCCAGTGAGTTGCGCTGGTTACAGAGGCCACTAATGTCATTACAAGTCATATCGCTCAGGGTGCCGAGCTGTTGGGAACAACTATGCAGTTATGGACCAAGGTGCAGCACGACCCTCTCCTGCATGAAATCAACCAGGAACTGCGCCAGAAGGAAGAAGCGTTTGAGTAGTTGGAAGCCACTATGCTTACTTTGATCCCTGCTCAACGATTGGAACGGTTGTGTACTAGCTCCACTCTTTGGGACTACATTGAAAAACTCCGCCAAAAGAAGAAGGCTCTCAGCAATCGCCTTAAGCCTTGGGCTAATGAAACCCTCAAGCTCTCTCAGGACATTGATGTCACCGTTGTTAGCACTCGAATCTACCTCAGGCTGAAGAAGGAAAAACTCGAGGCAACATCAAACCAAGCTCAACCTCGTAGCTAGCCCTACGAGGATAGGAGAGGGCTCTCTCCAGTCAATCTCGATAAAATAAGCAATAGGGTGCGAGATGAATTAAAATGGGAACTGATTTTAGGCTAGTAAATAGATAGGAAAGGGGTTTTTTGATAAATGACTGGGTTTTCTGGGCAGTATGGGGACAAAAGACAACATGAGCAGGGAAATTAAATGAAAGATGCAGATTGTCTCATGAGGCAAGATAGGCAAGAGCTTAAGCATCCAAATTGAAATTATATGGAATGAAGAGACAGTTGAGAGGCTGAAAAGGGCATGTGTGATGAATCCTTTTCAGACAGAAGAAGATACACAGAAATTGAATACTTTCCCAAGGTAGAGCAATAAATTGGATCCTACCTTTCTACTTAAAAGCATTCAACAGGAAATGATTATGAATGAACAATAAACATAACGAGAAACATATGAAAACAAAGGAAGAAACACAATGCTAAGTTGTTACCACAGGGATCTTATGAAACAGAGCTGCAACTTTCAATTAAATCTCTGTCAAAACTGTACAATGAAGCTCGTTGTTATTCCCTCTACACGTTCCCCAGAACTCTCCCCTTTCACAAAATGATTTACAATACAATAAGTAAGCTCCGCTAGGAGAAAACAGATTGACCCAAAAACAAGGGCGCTGTTTCAACTGAAATTACAGAAATAGAAAGAATCATCCATTTGTTCTAAAGATAGAACAACGTTACATTTTTCACTTGAAACTTTCTAGTGACCAATAAAAAGACGAAAACTGTAGCATAGACTTTCTAAATCATAACTGAAGACACAAATAGACTATCCACTCCTACTTTTCTGTTATGGTAGATGTCCCTGTTTTAAATTTAGGCTTGACTGTTTGCTTTCCCTTTTGCCACTTAAATAAAAACTAATTTTTAATAAAAATAGCTCAATATATTTTTTAATACCAGCGAATACAAGATTCTCCACATGCCAGCAAAATGATGAGAAACACATTCCAAGATAAAGCCATGGAACTAACACCCCAGAGATGTTTCCTCCTTCATAAGATAGCACTGACCCTGGAAGCCAAGCAAAGTTGTTTAAGTTCCAATCTAATGTTATATATGGATCAGCTTCACCAGATTGTGTTCCAAGTATATATTTTGGCAACCCACTCCCAAAAACCTCAGTTTCAACATCTGCCCCATATAAAACCTGTGAAAGACAACTCTATTTCTTCCGTTGGCCTCTCAACCACGCGCCAATATTCACCTTCAACTGTCTCTACAGATGGTTCCCACTTTGACCTGGATTCACCAGACACCATGCTAATTAACTCTATTTTATTCTCATGAAAACCAAAATAATGCTCCTTAAAATTATTTGTGTACGTTTGGAAGCCTTTCAATGTAAACTCTGATCCAAATCCCATTTCATCATCAGGCATTCAGAATTAGCTTCTAAAAGATAATGACCCCGTCCAGAAGACCTCTCCCTCGATTTCAACAGCAACTGGTATCTCCCTGCAACTTCGTGTTTTTCTCCAATCACCAAGGCATCAGCTATAAATGGATGACTCCGTAGAATTCCCTTAATCTCAGCAAGAGTCACTTGAAATCCCTGGTATTCAACAAGTTCTTTAACTCGATCAACTATGAAAAGTTCTTTGTGACTGTCGATAGATATGTAGCCGGCCTTCTTCTTCTAATGTTTCGCTGGTGGCATCGGGATCATTAAGACATCCTTTCATGATTTGGAGTCTACGAATACATATTTCTCCCTTTGATTATGAGAAAAAGACTACCCGGTTTTTAGATAAACAATCTTCATTTCAGCATTTCAGACCACTGTTCCACGTGAATTGGATTTCACAGAGAAGGTTTCCTTGGCATAAGCTAACCCATTGCCAATGCCAATACAACAGAAATCTGTTTGTCAACAGGATGTAAGGATATTGATTAACAAGACAGTTTCCGCTTCAGAATTGAAGAATCGATCATAGCATTCTATACAACAACAATCCTGTAATAATCCTAGTCCACGGTTCTCATTTGCAATTTCACTAAACTAAACAATATCGGCTTTCAATAACAGTGATCCATATCTGTTTACTTTCATCAAGACTCCCGACATTCTCCGCACCAAACATCGATCAATAGAAATTTACAAGAAGATTTGATTTACTTAGAGAAGAGGGGGCACGAGATTTGGAATTTTGTTGAGGTAATCTGCCTGTCGATTCAATGCGCTGCACGCACTCTCAGTGCGCCGCGTCGCACCCACGCGCCGCGCCGGTGGTAAAACACTCTGACACTTTTGGCTCTTATGCGCCGCGTCCAACTTCTATGCGTCGCGCCAGGAATTTCACCAACAACTCGGCTTCCTGGATATAATTGGTAACTCAGTAGCTTCCATACAACTGGCAATTTTCCCTACTATGAACATCTGCTTGCACATTACTCAAAGATATGCATGGGTTGCAGTATTTTTGTTTCACGGGCTTCCAAAAATTCACTTTTGCATCACCTGAAATAAATTGAATTGAACTCTGCCCTCTCTATGAGATATGGCAAGTCAAAGTCATATATTATAACCAATGATCAGCTCGGGGTCAACTTCGTGAATAAAATCCCTCCATGCAAGCAACACTTCTCTTTCATTATCAAATGACATTATGTCAATCCCAACAATTGGAGAGCACGAATTTAAGGTCATTACATTTCATACAAATGGGCGATCTTCTCCTTGCAACGTAACTAAATTGGCAATCTGGATAACAGGATCATGATTGGGCTCTGGAAAATTCCCTTTTCGACCAGCATATTCAATATCAAAACTAAGAATTCTAAAGGGAGCCATTCTTGAGTACTTCCCAACCGGGGAATGACTAATTAATTTAGAGTATAGAATATCAACTTCTATTTGGCAATACGACATATTCCTAGGAGATCTTTGGTATGACCAAGGAGGAAGTTCAATCCAGTTGCTACCAACAATATCACAATCAATCATAAAAAGAAGTGCAAACAGAACATCGCTTTCATAGGTAGTGAAGCACTTTGAACCCAATCCATCAATTGTGATGCCCCTTTCTAAAATACCTCTAAAGCTAGGAACCTTTGTAGGAAGAACAACAACAACTTTAAGGAAAGTTTGAAATTTCTGTTCCTGATAGTACATAATACTTCTTTTTTGAACCATTTCAATTTTCGTAATGAACTTTGTAACCTTGCTATTTCTATTTGCTTCTCGCTTCCTACCCTCCAAGACTTGTTGGAATCTTGTTATGTCATCTGGACTCATCCCATCAAGGCAACTGATGTAATAGTATGGTTGAAAACCATGTACAAGACAACATACATTATAACCTTCTTGTGTCACACCAAATATCCGCAAAATTGCTGCTTGCAGTGATTGTTTCAGTAGTTAGAAAATCAGAGCATTCTTTGTCATTGCTCCTTTTCTCTGTGCCCATTGTCAATGATTTTCTTTCAGTCTGTGGTGAAGAAGCCTCAGCATTTAGAATTCTCTTCCATGCCTGTAAGGTCTGCACAAAAGTGTCTCTTACTGGTTTTACCTTGTCAAAGCGACATGCTTCCAAGGCTGCAATGCAAGATGATTTGAAGGATGATAGCAAAGGACCAAGACTCAATTCCATGCATGAAAAAGCCTCTGCTGCGGATTTACGAGTTTTCCAGTCATTGCTTCGCAGAGTTTCTAACATGCAAGGTACAAGTACAGGCAAAATCTGCAGGGATGAAGCCCCTCCTGCCTGTCTTTGACTTTTTTGGAGTGAATGATGAATCTTGTCTATCTGTTGCAGGGATGGTGGCGTGGGATTTCAGCAAAGGATCTGGGGAGGCTGCATTTAAACATTTTCAGCTGAGAAACTTTGAATAATATTTAAAAACACATTTTGACGATTTCTTCTTCAAAACAGTGTTTTGAAGGAGAATCAATCTCGCATTATTGACGATAACAATCTTGAAAAATTCACTGAAGACATCCTCATGGCCTACAGGCATTATTCGACATGTTTGAAGACCAACCACTAGACCTTGACTATGAAAATGACTATTTTGACCAAAGTAGCATTAATGACTGCAAATGACGGGAAATGAACTTTGGTGAATTTGACTCTAACAGCGGACTGACAAGACGGAGTCTAACATTGGCTCCAATGGGGATGGCAGCTGCCGCTTCTTGGAGGTGCCAAGAACTGCAGATATTTGGGAGAGCAGACAGTGCCTCCATCCATTGGGCGATGGAATCATTATTGCAAGAAATCGACATGATTAATTTATTAACTGGAAACTGACTCGACGAATAACTCATGACTGACTTAACTAAAACCAGTATTTACAAAGTTTATTGAAGGGCAACAATTCATCAAGATTTAAAATCATGATGACAACCACCTGTATACTGATGAAATATGTGCAATCATGTGTAATTGGCCTTCCAATGTAACCAATCCAGCAGATGTGAGAAGGATGTTGCTTGAGAATGCTTCAACCAGGACACAGATGCAATTGCTGGCAGCCACATATGCACATAATGAGTCTGTTTATGTAAAAGACAAGTTGATCTATCATTCAGACTGAAAAAAATTTCCATGTACATTGCAATAGGATCGCAACAACCAGACTCTGTTTGCTGCCCTAACTCTGCAATACATACCTCCAGCTGCACACTGTCAATGCAAACATCTACAAACAGCTCTATTTTTTCTTGTTTTGAAGGAGGAAGAGTTTCCAAGAACTTTTTGGGATCTTGGAATTCATATGATTGGATCTGATCATTCAAATACTAAATCTCCTTCTCAAATCTTTCAACAACTAACTTGCAGACACCAGTTTTAGCTTCAAGAGGAAACTTTGGAGATCTCAAACATTGAAGCATGACAATGAAAAATTCTTCATTAATTTCAATATCCTCTAACTGATCTCTAACATCTTTTACAACTTCACAAAGTGCAGGGTTTGCCACATACCCTACCATTGCATGAATAGATCAGTGAGCACTGGAATCTCTGGATCGAGTTGGAGTCGCCAGGTGAATATTTCAGCCTTTAGGTGTCTGACTTCCACCATTAGCAATCAGATCTGAACTTTGTCTTCCTTTACCGGGGAGAAATCTTCCCCAGTATGGTCGCCACTATGTTAGCGCTCGAATCTACCTCAGGCTGAAGAAGGCAAAACTCGAGGCAACATCAAACCAAGCTCAGCCTCGTAGCTAGCCCTACGAGGACAGGAGAGGGCTCTCTCCAGTCAATCTCGATAAAATGAGAAATAGGGTGCGAGATGAATTAAAATGGGAACTGATTTTAGGCTAGTAAATAGATAGGAAAGGGGTTTTTTGATAAATGACTGGGTTTTCTGGGCAGTATGGGGACAAAAGACAGCATGAGCAGGGAAATTAAATGAAAGACGCAGATTGTCTCATGAGGCAAGATAGGCAAGAGCTTAAGCATCCAAATTGAAATTATATGGAATGAAGAGACAGTTGAGAGGCTGAAAAGGGCATGTGTGATGAATCCTTTTCAGACAGAAGAAGATACACAGAAATTGAATACTTTCCCAAGGCAGAGCAATAAATTGGATCCTACCTTTCTACTTAAAAGCATTCAACAGGCAATGATTATGAATGAACAATAAACATAACGAGAAACATATGAAAACAAAGGAAGAAACACAATGCTAAGTTGTTACCACAGGGATATTATGAAACAGAGCTACAACTTTCAATTAAATCTCTGTCAAAGCTGTACAATGAAGCTCGCTGTTATTCCCTCTACACGTTCCCCAGAACTCTCCCCTTTTACAAAATGATTTACAATACAATAAGTAAGCTCCACTAGGAGAAAACAGATCGACCCAAAAACAAGGGCACTGTTTCAATTGAAATTACAGAAATAGAAAGAGTCATCCATTCATTCTAAAGATAGAACAACGTTACATTTTTCACTTGAAACTTTCTAGTGACCAATAAAAAGACGGAAACTGTAGCGTAGACTTTCTAAATCATAACTAAAGACACAAATAGACTATCCACTCCTACTTTTCTGCTATGGTAGATGTCCCTGTTTTAAATTTAGGCTTGACTGTCCACTTTCCCTTTTGCCACTTAAATAAAAACTAATTTTTAATAAAAATAGCTCAATATCTTTTTTAATACCAGCGAATAAAAGATTCTCCACATGCCAGCAAAATGATGAGAAACACATTCCAAGATAAAGCCATGGAACTAACACCCCAGAGATGTTTCCTCCTTCATAAGATAGCACTGACCCTGGAAGCCGAGCAAAGTTGTTTAAGTTCCAATCTAATGTTATATATGGATCAGCTTCACCAGATTGTGTTCCAAGTATAGATTTTGGCAACCCACTCCCAAAAACCTCAGTTTCAACATATGCCCCATATAAAACCTGTGAAAGACAACTCTATTTCTTCCGTTGGCCTCTCAACTACGCGCCAATATTCACCTTCAACTGTCTCTACAGATGGTTCCCACTTTGACTTGGATTCACCAGACACCATGCGAATTAACTCTATTTTATTCTCATGAAAACCAAAATACTGCTCCTTAAAATTATTTGTGTATGTTTGGAAGCCTTTCAATGTAAACTCTGATCCAAATCCCGTTTCATCATCAGGCATTCAGAATCAGCTTCTGAAAGATAATGACCCCGTCCAGAAGACCTCTCCCTCGATTTCAACAACAACTAGTATCTCCCTGAAACTTCGTGTTTTTCTCCAGTCACCAAGGCATCAGCTATAAATGGATGACTCTGTAGAATTCCCTTAATCTCAGCAAGAGTCACTTGAAATCCCTGGTATTCGACAAGTTATTTAACTCGATCAACTATGAAAAGTTCTTTGTGATTGTCGATAGATATGTAGCCGACCTTCTTCTTCTAATGTTTCGCTGGTGGCATCGGGATCATTAAGACATCCTTTCATGATTTGGAGTCTATGAATACAAATTTCTCCCTTTGATTATGAGAAAAAGACTGTCCAGTTTTTAGATAAACAATCTTCATTTCAGCATTTCAGACCACTGTTCCACGTGAATTGGATTTCACAGAGAAGGTTTCCTTGGCATAAGCTAACCCATTGCCAACGCCAATACAGCAGAAATCTGTTTGTCAACAGGATGTAAGGATATTGATTAACAAGACAGTTTCCACTTCAGAATTGAAGAATCGATCATAGCATTATGTACAGCAACAGTCCTGTAATAATCCTAGTCCACGGTCCTCATTTGCAATTTCACTAAACTAAACAATATCGGCTTTCAATACCAGTGATCCATATATGTTTACTTTCATCAATAATCCCGACATTCTCCGTACCAAACATCCATCAATAGAAATTTACAAGAAGATTTGATACTTAGAGCAGAGGGGGCACGAGATTTGGAATTTCGTTGAGGTAATCTGCCTGTCGATTCAATGCGCTGCGCACGCTCTCAGTGCGCCGCGTCGCACCCACGCGTTGCGCCGGTGGTAAAACACTCTGACACTTTTGGCTCTTATGCGTCGCGCACATTTTATGCGTCGCGTCCAACTTCTATGCGTCGCGCCAGGAATTTCACCAAAAACTCGGCTTCCTGGATATAATTGGTAACTCAGCAACTTCCATACAACTGGCAATTTTCCCTACTATGAACATCTGCTTGCAAATTACTCAAATATATGCATGGGTTGCAGTATTTTTGTTTCACGGGCTTCCAACAATTCACTTCTGCATCACCTGAAATAAATCGAACTGAACTCTACCCTCTCTATGAGATATGGCAAGTCAAAGTCATATATTATAACCAATGATCAGATCGGGGTCAACTTCGTGAATAAAATCCCTCCATGCAAGAAACACTTCTCTTTCATTATCAAATGACATTACGTCAATCCCAACAATTGGAGAGCACGACTTTAAGGTCATTACATTTCGTACAAATGGGCAATCTTCTCCTTGCAACATAACTAAATTGGCAATCTAGATAACAGGATCATGATTGGGCTCTGGAAAATGCCCTTTTCGACCAGCACATTCAATATCAAAACTAAGAATTCTAAAGGGAGCCATTCTTGAGTACTTCCCAATTGGGGAATGACTAATTAATTTAGAGTATAGAATATCAACTTCTATTTGGCAATATGACATATTCCTAGGAGATCTTTGGTATGGCCAAGGAGGAAGTTCAATCCAGTTGCTACCAACAATATCACAATCAATCATAAAACGAAGTGCAAACAGAACATCGCTTTCATAGGTAGTGAAGCACTTTGAACCCAATCCATCAATTGTGATGCCCCTTTCTAAAATACCTCTACAGCTAGCAACCATTGTAGGAAGAACAACAACAACTTTAAGGAGAGTTCGAAATTTCTGTTCCTGATAGTACATAATACTTCTTTTCTGAACCATTTCAATTTTCGTAATGAACTTTGTAACCTTGCTATTTCTATTTGCTTCTCGCTTCCTACCCTCCAAGACTTTTTGGAATCTTGTTATGTCATCTGGACTCATCCCATCAAGGCAATTGATGTAATAGTATGGTTGAAAACCATGTACAAGACAACATACATTATAACCTTCTTGTGTCACACCAAATATCCGCAAAATTGCTGCTTGCAGTGATTGTTTTAGTAGTTAGAAAATCAGAACATTCTTTGTCATTGCTCCTTTTCTCTGTGCCCATTTTCAATGATTTGCTTTCAGTCTGTGGTGAAGAAGCCTCATCATCTAGAATGCTCTTCCATGCCTGTAAGGTCTGCACAAAAGTGTCTCTTACTGGTTTTACCTTGTCAAAGCGACATGCTTCCAAGGCTGCAATGCAAGATGATTTGAAGGATGATAGCAAAGAACTAAGACTCAATTCCATGCATGCAAAAGCCTCTGCTGCGGCTTTACAAGTTGTCCAGTCATTGCTTCGCAGATTTTCTAACATGCAAGGTACAAGTACAGGCAAAATTTGCAGGGATGAAGCCCCTCCTGCCTGTCTTTGACTTTTTTGGAGTGAATGATGAATCTTGTCTATCTGTTGCAGGGATGGTGGCGTGGGATTTCAACAAAGGATCTGGGGAGGCTGCATTTGAACATTTTCAGCTGAGAAAATTTGAATAATTACATATTTAAAAACACATTTTGAGGATTTATTCTTCAAAATAGTGTTTTGAAGAAGAATCAATCTCGCATTATTGACGATAACAATCTTGAAATAAAAACTCACTGAAGACATCCTCATGGCCTGCAGGCATTATTCGACATGTTTGTAGACCAACCACTAGACCTTGACTCTAAAAATGACTATTTTGACAAAAGTAGCATTAATGACTGCAAATGACGGGAAATGAACTTTGGTGAATTTGACTCTAACAGCGGATTGACAAGACGGAGTCTAACAACCGTCAAACAACTGAACGAGACTTTGGAGAGTGTCATCGTTGGATATTGCTCAGAATGCTATTGCGCAAAGTGAAGGAGTGCTGCCCCCACTAGTTGAAGTGACCAGGCTGATGCGGGCACAGGTGGAGACCTCACGACCATAGCGATTCAAGACGAGTCACAAGATTATGTTGGGGGCCTGTTGGAATGGGGCTCCCTAAGTTGATAATTTTTTATATTTTGGTATTAATTAATATTTCTTAGGGGTTTTGGGGTGGGTCAAAGCCCCCAATGTTTTTTAATGGGTTAAAGGGTAGACTTAGGGTCCGCAAACCACAGTTTATGGACCATGGATAGCTAGGCCACATTGATATAAATAGATGAATAGTTGGAGTCTAAAGATAGGAAAGAATTATAACCAATGCTACGTGAAAAATGTTAGATCTGTTTTGGGTTGTTTTGGGTAAGGACTCCTACTGGCTGTGTGCACGAAGATCCTCAGTCTTGTTGTGTGCGGACCTTGCTGGCTGTGTGCGCAGGCTGTGTGTTGGGCTGTAATTGGGTTTTGGATGCTAATATATGTGGATATAGTTGAAGTATCTTTGTGAAATCTGGATTTGATGTGTTATAGTTGATGCGAATCTATGGTATCTGTTTATGCTGCGAATATATCTGTGAATTTGCTTAAGCTACAAATTCATCAATGTTATTGATTTGAGCTACGAACGTATCTATGTTTCTGGCATAAGTTTAACTGCGATCTGTTATTGACTGCGAACATAGTGCTTTGTGATGCTAGTTGATAATACACACATGGATGCGAATGTACTGATTAGATCTGATAGTTGTGTTATGGCTATATGCTGAGTATACTGTTAAAAGCCTGCGAATAATCTGACTCTGTGTAGATCTGATAGTTGCACACTGATCTGTCTTCATTACCTACTCTCTCCCAGGGTGTGGAAACCTGGTTCCAACACCCTCCCATACTACTTCGGGTGAGACCTTGGCCTGCGAAAGTGGGTCATTGTCGAAAGGGCCAGTAGTATAGGGGTTTGTTGGCAAACCTTAACCTCCGAACCTGGGTTAGTACCCCTCATGCCAACATGTACCATCAAGGCCATGGGAGAGTGTCTCCATGGAATTTGTTGGAGGTCTACCTATGTCAAGAAAACAACATGATTATCTTTACGTAGTTGTGGATAGATTTAGTAAAATGTGTATACTTATGCCATGTAAGAAAACCATTACTGTTGAAAAAACTGCTGAACTTTATTTTCAACATGTTTGGGTCCATTTTGGATTTCCAACTTCTATTGTTAGTGACAGGGATTCCAGATTTATTGGGAATTTTTGGTCCAATCTATGGAGTATGATGGACACAAATTTGAAAAATAGTACTGCTTTTCATCCGTAAACCGATGGACAAACCAAGGTGGTGAACAAAACCTTTGTGCATCTATTGAGAGGATATTGCAGAAAACATCCTAAGTTGTGGGATGAGTAGCTGCATTACATTCAACACACTTACAACTGGGAAAAGCAGTCTTCAACTCAAACATCACCTTTTGAAGTATGCTTTGGGTATTTTCCAAAATCGCCATTAGACTTCATCTTTGAGAAGGATGTTGCAATTGATGGCCATAGTGACATTGACAAGGCTCGAAAGTTGATTGAGAAAATTCAGATTATACATCAACAAGTTCAAGAACAACTTGAAAAAGGTAAAAGAAAATACAAAGAGAGGAATGACAAACATAGAATTGATCACAATTTTCAAGAGGGAGATGAGGTATGGTTACACATTAGCAAAGAAATGATGCAAGGGGAAGGTAAAAAGCTCAAACCCATTCGAGATCATAAAGCAAGTTGGTAATAATGCATTTCAACTTGACTTACCTTCATATATGCAAATGTATTCAGTTGTTAATGTTGAAAACTTACGTTTTTATGAGCCACCTTTGATTGATGATCAAGGAAGTGATGGTCAACTACCTGCTATTGAAGATTTCTTGCCAGAATTTCTGGATGAGCTCAAGGAATATAAAATTCTTGACAGGAGGACAAGAGCATCTAAGAGGGGAAGTGTTGACTACCTTCGAGTTGGGCTCAAAGGCACTAAACCAAGCAAGGCAAAGTGGATGGAGGTTGGAAAGCTGAGGGAGATATACCCTCATCTACTGAATAGATAATCAAGTCTTTTGGGGTCCAAAATCTTCCCGATGGGGAGGAGTGATCAAGAGTTCATAATTTTTTCTCAAAATTTAAATTTACAGGATTGCATTGAAACTAGGATGGTTGCATAGATCTCGTCTTCCTAATTCCGGCGCCGTGAACGATTTGAAAATCTGATGTCCGTATGAGGGAGATATCGCGTTCTGATCAAAATCCCAAATAGCTAAAATTTGCGATAGGGTTGACTGGGATGCCCAGTCAGCAAGGTGGATTGCACAGTCAACAAAAGGAATATTCCTTTCCTCAGAACAAATCAGTGGATGACAAGTGGCACCATTTTATTCGTCAAATGAGATTGTACGTTGTTGTGAGGGCTAATCAAGGGGTGACACGTGACTAGCCCTCAAGCTACCACGTGTCCTCGAAATAGCATTTTAAAATTTTTGGGAGAGGTTCGCAGGGTTCGACCCCGCGACCTCTCGCAGAGCACACCCACGCCACACTGCCTGAGCCACATGTGCTACTTAACCATAATATTTCATGGCTTATTGTTTAATTTTATTGCAAAGGCAAGTGGGGGTTGGGGACTGCCGGTGGTCCCAACCCGCCAGCGGTCCCGGAGGTTGGTCACATGATATTACAATGAAACCACAACATAAAACTTCAACTGTCAGCTAACTACCCATAGTCTTTTCCATTTGCACAAGCCTTGTCACATGGGCATGTTTAATGCTATCTTTGACAGTTATGGTTAGCCTAACCCACAACCTAAATTGGAGTTCCGACCAACCAACCCACAGTTACATGTTGTAGTTCTGCTGACCATTACAGTCAGGCCGGGGTTCGGGGTGCGCATGTGGCCACCCCTAACCATAAAATTTATTGTAAATGGTTAAGACTGATGGAGATTTGTAGCGCGCCAAAAAAGGAGGGAATCCACTATTTTGACTCTAGCTAAGTGGAGTCCTCCACATTCAGTGGAGTTTTTCTAGGTGTACCTGGGAAAATGAGTAGGAGACTCAATTTTCTCCCATTCAGGGTGAATTAGTCATTCTTGACTAATTAGAGCATTATGGAGCCATTGGTGCAGAGAAAATAGCCATTAGAGGCCTATACCTACATGTATTTGCAAAATTTTGAGCATAATGAAAGATGGGCATGCCATTGGGAGCTGGACCAGAAAATGTAGCCCAGGAGGGGTGAACTGCTTCATCATGCCTACCATGTAAATGTTATGTGGTGATTTAGTTCTCTGTTTTACACTGTTGTTCAGTGTTATTTGTGCTTATTTCATGCTTCTAATTCACTAAAATCATCTACATTTCATGGTTAAATCCTCAATCTTTAAGCAAACTAATGAGACAAGTATGCACATGTTTATAAACTGAAAAGAAACTTAGCACAAAAAAACTAATACAGTCATTTCAGATCAACATGTGTGGGCTTCTAGAAGAAAATTAACAAAACTGCTCAAACTCCACATAATGTCTAAACGACCAAGCTTGACCTGAGTATTTTTGCATATGGAGGTGAATCATGGAAATCCAAGCAAATGGTTTTTTCAAAAATATAACCAATTACCTAGAACCAAAATCGTTTCCTAAAATTCGCATTGGTTTAAAATTTATGCACAGGTCTTTGAAGCAATTTTACAATAATAATAATAATTTTTTTTTTTTTTTCCAGAATTCTAGAAACAAGCACAGTCAACGATTTCAAACTGCCAACTTCCTCCTCGATTTATGTGTAGGTGAAGGAAAATAAAGAAATTTTGGAACATGGGGTTTTGTCCAATATAGCAAGTTGACTAAGCCTCAAGAAGTTTTATGAAATTCATAATTGTTAAGGAGATACGAAGAGGTCTTTGGAGGAAGTTTGTTAAAAATACCAATTTTTCTAGAATTCTAGAAAATGCCTAGATTTGGGAAATTTGTGTTAAATATTCATTCCTGCAATAGGGAAATGGTCATACTGATATTCTATTGATGATTATTAGTTGAGATTCAATCCCCATGCATTTGCAAAGGATTGGCTTGTTTAATGCCAAATTTTTAATGTAAAAGGTTATAAAAGAAGAGCTATGGCTCCAAGCGAGAGAGAAGAGTAGTGGAGGAGAAAATCAGTGATTGTTCGTCTATGCTGTTGGATCAAGCTTAGGGGCTTTTCACCCTTCCCTATGATCAGTTGGAGGCTGGATTCAAAGCTTTGATGTATACTTGGAACAAGTATTTGAGTTAATCCAAGGAGCTATGCTACTCATGCACTTTCTTGTCTCAAAATATTTATGATGAATCTTTTACATATGGCTTTTCTCGATTTCATAACAGGGAAACAAGTTGGTTGGACAGGGCTTGGCCAACCCAGCTCGTTCCCCCTTTATTTTAAAGGTGTGTTAATTTCGTTTATAGTGCAAGCATGAATTTGTCATTTCTTTTGATTCCCTCACAAGTTACAGATTGATTTCATTTTCAGTTGATGTGTTATGGATCCGTGGTGTGCAGGTTTAGAAAGATTTGATTTCAATTTGCATAAATTTCCTATTTTTAATGTTTAATTTCATTTCTATAAGATCGATGCATGCACATTTCCTGTACTAGTGCATTTCAGATTCTGCAAGTAGATTTTATCGGTTCAGTTTCGCAAGACTTCCATTCCTTTTATGTTGTAAAGTTCTTTATTCTTTCCTGCAAGTTTGATGTTCATTTTTGAATTAAAGGCATTGTTAGTATTTGAAGTTTCATTCTAGATTGAATTGTGCTTTAATGAATATGGGACGAACACTGTAATAAATTATAGGTCTATGCTTGCACTGAACATTTTCACGAAAGGATTAAGTTTCATGATTAATTAATGATTGAACCTTAAGGAAAGTCTGAATCATATGGACAATTATCTTAGGGAAAATAATCTCTACACAACTAGATAATTTCCGTAATTATATAAGAAATATTTATGTACTAAAAAGAAAGATTTACTTTAACTCGTGTCAATCATTTTCTTTCTTGAATACAAGTTGGTTGAAGTATCTTTCTGCTTGTGAGAATTTACTTTCAAATTCTGTTTTCTTTGCATTTCATTTCAGTTGACACAATTTATATATTTTGAAAAGTAATATAGAAACCAAGTGCGGAAATACCGATTATCTCGTGCAGGAACATGATCAACGTGTTCAAGCCTAGAGAATTAGAGTTCCTACACAAAGGTCAAAACTTCAGTGCAGGAATAAAACATTCTTCCCATGCCTAAAAGTTATTTCAGTGCAAGCACAATGTTCGGTACAAGCACGTTGCTGTAGTGCAAGAATAACAATTTAGTGCAGACAAGAATATCTTTAATGAAGACGAACACACTTAACAATTTAACTATTTCCTTGTCTTATGACTCCACTGAACTTAATCTCAAATATTTATCTTTTATTGATCAGGATTATTTGTGCTGATTCAAAGTTCCTTTCTTTAAGTTTGTGACAAGTATTTTTTTGAGTGAATCCAATTTCCAGAGCAGTGCAATGTCATTTTATTAACTAGTGTAAGTTGCTAAAGTATTTCTTTAGAATTTCCAGTGCTGCGCCTATAAGTTTACGAACTCCCAGATTGACAATTAAATGTTAGGTTTTTTATTACGCCTGAGATTTTGGTGCCGTTTCCAAGGAGGCGCTAAGGGAATTAACCTTAGTAACCTGTTGTAGTTTGGTTTTCTCTTTACTTAGTTTTTCTCGCAAATTTTATTTCATTAGAATTGATTCTTTGAATTTGTTTCTTTCCTGCATTCTTTTTAAGTTTTTTTTCATTTTTGGGTGCTGTAAGAACCCCCCTATTTATTCAACCATGTGCTAACAAGATATACCAACTAGCTTGTTGAAAATAGAAAATGGTATTTCGAGGCATTTTTCAATGAAGAGTTTGAGGCCAACATCAATCATTCAATACACCTATTTCACTGATCAATTGGTAAGAAAATTCAAATAAGGAGTCTTGAAGTAGTACATGGATACCCTCTTTTCATTTGGTAAGAAATGGAAAACATTGTTACTTTTGAATTCCCTTATCAAAGATCCATGAGTGGCACAAATGCATAGTATTCCCCCATCTGCACTACCAAAATTTCATGGTTTGGAAAAATGAAGACCCATATACATTCTTATTTGAATTTGACGCACTTTGTAGAGGATATGGTTATTGTACTAATTCTTAAAGGTTGCAAGTGTTTCCTCTTACTCTAAAAGCAGCAAATTTCCGATGGTTCATGAGCCTTGGAGGGAACTACATTCAAACATGGGAAGACATGAAGAATGTATTCTTGGGGAAATACCAAGACTACTGCAAGGTTGGTGAAGATATTTTTGGGATAACACAGGGGGAAAATGAAAGTTTGGAGGATTATGTGGAGCGATTTAGATACAACCTCCAAAAATCAAAACATAAGAATTTGGTAAAAGATACCTTGAAAACACTCCTACTCAAAGGAATCAAAGGTGAATTTTTAGAATCTTTAAATCTTATAGGAGCAGATGATGTTTCTCACTTACCATATGACAATGTTTGTAAATTGTGCATTAGTTATTCAAGAGGAATCTCTAAGCTTGGCAAGAATTCTCAAGAACCTTCTTCTCAATTTTTGAAATCTACTACAAAAATAGGAGCTACAAAATCTTGTCTAAATTTACAATTGGTTCATTTGCAAGAAGAAAAGAAGCAGTGTAAGGAGAATCATTCAGGAAATTATTTGCCATCACTATCGAGGTTTCAACATGTTTTTAAGGAATCAAGTAAGGAAATAAATCAACCACCAAGTATAACTCAAAACTCATCATCATT
Source organism: Pinus albicaulis (assembly GCA_034641835.2). Taxonomy (NCBI): domain Eukaryota; kingdom Viridiplantae; phylum Streptophyta; class Pinopsida; order Pinales; family Pinaceae; genus Pinus; species Pinus albicaulis. The sequence continues at coordinate 1,450,925,384 of CM076572.1, read as the reverse complement.
TAATACTTGGAATAGTATTTATTATCCCCAACAGGTTCCTCAACACATCCACAACCCTACAGTGCCATGGAAAAATTATAATACTCCTCTAATTATGGCCACATTGGACCTCTCTCTCGAGCCATATATTCCCATAACCTCAAGGATGGTTTCGAGTCTCCTCTCTAGGGAAATTCCCCATGAAAAATCCATTACCTGTGCCACAAAAGTTACAATTCGTGTCCAATGAACCGCCATGTTATCCTTCTCTATGGTCCCAATCATTTGTGCAACCAATTCGTAATTTTGATAATCAAGTTCCACATCAATTTAAAATGCCTAATCTTCCTACTCACTCCCCTACTAAATGTAATGCCATATCTTTTAGAAAGGGGAGAGGAGTGGATTCAAAAACTTCCCCTATTACCACACAACATTTAAATCAGGAAGAAATTTTAATCCATAAACCACTAGAGGAGAAAAAAATACTTGGAACTTGTTTGAAAACTGTTGTTGAAGCTCACTAAGAAGAAAATCCTAGAACTTCCCTTAACCATCCTTGTTAATATGAAGAGAGAAAACATCAAGTAGTGGAAGACCTATACAAGTTGGAGAATCATGAATATGTGGGTCCTATTGAAGTCTGGTTCCAAACAATTGTTAGAACACCCTATTCTATCTGACCATTAAGAGGAGCCAAAAACGTAGTAAAACTCGTGTTTACGACTCCCAGATTGACAATTAAATATTAAGAGGTTTAATTTAATAATTAAAACTCTCAACGGTTAGTTGCATCATTTGTCTTTTTACAAGCTATAAAGCGTGCCATTTTTGAGAATCTGTCAACAAAAGAATAATATTGAGTCACTTCCTTTTTTATGAAATCCTAGTACAAAATCCATTCTTATGGAGTCCCATGGTTGATTTGGTATTGGTAGGGGTTGATAGAGTCCAATGTTATAACTTATTCCTTTTGCATATTGACATATTCTGCATCTTTCAACAAATCTTCTTACATCTGTTTGCATGTGAGGCCTATTGTAACATATATAGTTTTGATAAGTTAAATATCTGTTTTGATAATTTAGATGTTGTAATAGAAAAATAAAACAAAAGGAAAAGATGAAAAAATATTAGGAAGTGAAAAATAAATAAATAATAAAAAAAATTAGGGAGTGAAAACTTAAAGAAATATATAAAAAAATGTTAGGAAGTGACAAATAGAAGAAAAATAATAAGGGAGCACATTAAAATGCCTCTTAAAAAATTATATATAGTGTTTCTAGTCTAAATTCCACTACAAATATGATTAGAGTCTTAAATAGTTGTTATTTAGATCGTTAATAAAGTGTTAACCATACATTTTGATATGGTTAATTAAGAAAATTTGCAATAAAGTGAGAAATGATTTAGCCCTTTGTCCCTAAGCCATAAAGTGACCACAAGATCGGACCACGGAGATGTGGCCCGCCTAGATCTATGGAATCCACACTTCTCTGCTCCCCCCCAGCCCATCCGAACATTATCCGATGTGTGGGAGGGGGGGGGGATGTTCAGGTAGGTTGTTTCACAAACCCACCTTTGGCAATGTTGCTCCTCTCCATTAAATCTGCACCCCCCCTCTCCAATTCTGCTTACCACATACACTCCTCTCTGAGTCCTCTTAAAACCATTCTTGTTTTCCCCCAACCATTATAGCATTCACTCTCGCTTCTCCATCGTCACCCTCCACGTCACATCACCTACCAATCACCAACTTCCACTTGTCTATATTTATCCGTTATAATATACCTGTTCAACCAAAACCAATGTTCATTCGACATCAATTCAACCCCCGTGCCTGAAATAAACTTTCACCACAAATAAATTGTCAAATTATAAATCCTTTGCTTGAAATTGGAAGTGAGATTTTTTGCTAATTATCTCGATATGTGAAAACTACCACAACTTATTCAAAGACCCAAGTATTGAAAAAAAGCTTCAATATAGTTGCAGGGATGCCAAAATCTTCATTCAAATGCCTAAGTACCAATTAACTAGGTATTTACAACAAGTCCTCCCTTTTCTGTTCAATTATGGCTCCTAAGAATAAACCTGGTTCTCAAAATAACCCAATGCTACCTCGAGTTGTATATTTGTATCACCAACCCCTAGTTGACTAACTTTATCAAATTTTAGAGACCAATTGTAAATTTGACCTCTACGAACTTCACAATTAGCTCCAACAAAAACATATGGATAACACTGATGGCCTAGGATTATGGGACTCCAACCTGCCTCAGTACGTTTTTCCCCAAACCCACTATTTTCATGAATTTGTCACATGGTGCCAATTTCGCTATATACCCAGCCAAAGAACTATCGTGGCACGAAATGGGGAAATCCTATTTTCCATTAATGGCCACTCTATTTCTGAAATGCTCTAGTTTATAAATGTTAATCTTGAGAAACCTTTTCACCCATATTCCCTCATGGAAATTTATAACAAATTGGATTTCCCTCAAAGAGATAAATATTTTGAAACCTTATTTCCTGATAATTCTCAAGTGCCTAAGACAAACCCTCCCTATCTAGCTTCCATTTTTCATGAGATGGCTAAGAAAATTATTTCAATAATTGTTTACATACTAGGGTATTATTAAGACCAATGGATAGATCACCACATCTTTTCTTTCCTCTCTATATTCTCAAGTCATGAAAAACCACCCATTGTTTTCTATTATAGTGAGTTTTTGGCAGAAATGATTCATGAGAAATTCATGAAATTTTCAAGTGAAGGAGTTTACAGATATTCATCCATCCTGGTCTATCTGTTCATTTATAATCAATCAGAAAGATTTCCCTTTCAACTCCAGAAGAATGTCAGCCAAGGGAACCCTCAGTCAGTTATTCATTAGACCTCTTTGGTCAGAAATACTAGCACAAAGTTTACATTCAGTCAATTTGTGGATCAGTTCCTACATGTAGCAGCTAGTTTGTTGAAGAACAATGCAGAACCTAGGGTAGATCGAGAAATCAAAAGAATTTTACATTTAAGTGATCAAAAAAAGAAGGGAGATTGATATTTATACTAAAGTCATACGAAAATCAGGATATATGGCTATGAATTTTACCCTTATAAACTCCCAAAATATGTACCAATCAGGATATTTGTTTTGCAATTCATCAGAAAAATGATAAAAATGTATCAAGTACACTTTTAGGCATCCAAGAAAAAGACTCAGTTTAAGATAAAAACACAAGTTTGTCCTTTCACATGTAATGAAAAGATAGTAGGTCAAGAAGCATATATTATCTTAAAGAGCATGAATTTTAAGCATAGCTTTACCTGGTCCTATAATCGTTTTGGCACAATTTCAAAAATGAGAACAGAGCAGTAGTATGCTCCCTATAGTCATACTCCCATACAAGAAATTGAGCAATTTATGAATTAGGAAGAGTGGTAGGAAAATTCTTTGCAAGAGGATGAAGAGAAGATTTTATCTACTTCACAGAATCCATTAGCTTAGTAAAAGGAAGAGAAAATACCAAGGGAAAACATTTCCCCTTCAGTATCGGAAATGCCAACTAAAATTTTTATTGTGTATAATAAAAGACAAAAGATAATAAATCTGGAGGATGAACAACAAGAGAATATAGAACAAGTCCATCAAATTGTTCTCATAGGAACATGTAATCCCTCAGTCTTAGGGAGAGAATACAATATTCCACCATCCCCAACATCTCTAGTAACTCTGATGACATCATATACACTGATTTCATCATGAGCAAGGGATTTGGGATAGAGTAGTCATAAGGAACCAAGTGTATTTTCTGCTTATCAAGAAATAAAAATAAGGAATTTGTCACTTAAAGCTACTACATTTTCATAGTTTTGGAAGCAGAGAACAACTTCCCAACATAGACTTCTATCATATTTTGATTCAAAAGAAGGAAGTATGCAAATTGCCTGCTTAGAACCCGAGGTTCCTTGACATCAGACATCAGATGATTAGAAGCATTCATTTTTCTCCTTTGATACAAAAACCATTAACGCCATAGATCAGATGTATATACATAAACAATATGGTGAAATGATCTTCAACACTTTAACTATTTCTGCTATGACAACTGCTAAACTTGAAAATTCTGTGCTGAACATTCAAACACAATTAAAGTTAGAGAAGATTTCTTCCCTAGCTAAAGATACAAAGATTAAGTCTTTAGAAGAGCTAGTAATTAAATTGGGATATGATCCTAGTAATATTAAAGCAGCTGAGGAAATGCTCAAAATTAAGAATGCAGATTTAACAACTTTAAGGAAACAACTGAAGCTCCCTTCAACTGAAGATCCACAGGCTAAATAATTGGGGGATGTAGGGAAATAAAAAGAATATTTGTTCAAAATAATCATTGAACAAAATAATCAAATATCAAAAATGGAAAAGGAGATTGAAAAACTCCTCAAAGAGAAGGAGGAGAAAACTGTCCCAGTACAAACCATTCCATTAGCTGCGGTTCCAATAGCAGGTACAACAACAGGGGAAGCATCTACACCAAAAAAAACCAAAGCATCAACTTCAATAACAGTCACTACAACAGTTTCATCAATAGAAACACATTTCAACACTACACCAGAAGATCTGACTAAAGTCGTGAATGATTTAGCTATTAAAGGTAAAGAAATTGAAAAACTTATAGAGAAATTAGATAAGTTAGAAGAAAAAAAGATTAAGATAGATGGTGCTTATTTGACAGAATTACAAAAAACTCACAGGCTTTCCCAAAGGATACAATATTTAAAAAGTCAAAATATTATGGCAGACACTGTTGCACAAGCTAAGGAGAATATCTCGGTTGAAATAAATGAAGAAATAACTAAGATATGGCCATCCATTGAGATTATATTTGAACAAGATAAACTACTTATGAAATCAAAAACTCTGTTTGATGATGTAAATAAGGAAATTGATACTAAACCAAGTGATGTCATAGCCATAATCAAAATCCTAAACTCAAAAACTAGAGAGGAATTAGAAGAATTGGACATTGAAGGCGGAAAATACAACATTCTAGAAGTGAGGAAAGTTATCACTAATAAAATCTAATGTTACAATTAGAAAATAAGTGTGATAGTTTGTAAAGTATGGTTCAGAGGTTCCATAATAAATTTATTGTCTTATATCAAAAAGGGCTCCCTAGACTACAAGGAATGGGAGATGAATTAGATCAATTGGAAGACTATCATATATAGTTATGCGACATTGCCAGAGACAGGTCAAAATTTTCAAATATTACAGGAACAATCACAACGAAAGCATTTATGGATGGGCTCAACTATGATTTTTTGATCAGACATGAAGTACATCACTTGTTTCTTAGCAAGACAACTTTCGAAAGATACACATAAGTAGATGACGCCTTTCGAAATTTAACTAGATATTCATTGCCAGATGAAAAGAAATGGGAAAAATTGTGTGAATTACTAGGATGATCAGTAAATAGGTATCCAGAGCAGATTCAACAACAAGACTGTTATTTTCTAGATCCAGTCAGCACCATAAATCCTTGATTATAGAGCCAACAACTTGTGTAGTTTAATTTTACTATATTTTTGCATTTTTGTTTGATAGATAGTTCTAGATATTTTCAAAACAAATCTAGATATTTGGATCTAGATATTTTTGGGAAATTTGTATAAATACTTCCAAAAACAAATTGTGAAGGGTTGAACCCTTGGGATGAGCTTCTAAAGAAGAGTTGTAATAAATCTGAGCTGAGTTTTATTGAATGAAAGGATTCTGGATTTGTTTCAAAGAAATTTGTCATTTGTGAGTTATTCTTAAGTTATCATTTCACTTTGTTGTATCTTCATGTACTTAAGTTTTTACAAATAAAATGGGTAAAATAAGTTGAGTATTGACTTATTTTAAATTCCCTGTGAATTTATAAATTATTATAGATATTAGTTTATTGAATTATGTGTCTCAATAACTCCTCTACATGAATAAATTGTCACTTCTTTGTGAAATTAAATACATTTTGTTTGGGCAAGTAAACATTGTTTACTTGCATCTATCTGTATGAACGAATTAATGTTCTGTTTGAACATTCTGAAAAATCATAACTTCTTATAATTCCACCTTCCACCCTTTTTTAAAAATCAAAATTATTGTTAAGAGATAAATATCAGCCATTTTATTCATATCTAAGTTTATTTAAGTTGAAGACCTATTTCTTTACAAGTTCAGAACATTGGTCATCCAAAAAAAATTTAAACAAAAAAATATTTTAGATGCTATGGCATAATTAAATAACCAATAATTATCTCAGATGAAAAACATCATATTGGCATCGTTTTTGGGGAACGAAAGTTGAATTATTTTCCCCAGGACAATGATTAATCTCTCCCTTTAAGGTGAATAAAGGGTTAGTCGGTTAACATATTTCACCTAGCGACTTCACATAATAAATTCGACTTCATCAAGGCATACCAGATCTCATTCAGATCCTGATCTCCATTCTCCATGTCAGATCTTGAGAGGGTGGTGAGACTTGCCTCTTTGAGGAGAAGACTAGAAGCCTCAACTTCAACCTCTGCTTCATTTCAACCAGAGAAGTTGCAGAAACAGATCCTTTTAGTCCTATATCAATTCCCCCTGATCTATCAGACTTACCACAAAAAGTTCTAGATTTGTTATCTAAGGGTGTTTATTTACAATCTGCTCTTCTTGTTCATCAATTAGAGTCATATTAGATCCCTAAAACCATTTCATTATCTCCAAAATATGAAGTAGATTCAGAAGTTGAATTACCTAAACTAAAACCCACTGATTTTATCTCCTCTATCGGTGACATTTTTCCATCAAATTATGAGAAACCAAAAGATATTTTTATATATATACCAATCCTTTGTTTGAAAGTGATCAGAAGTTTAACCTACAGCTTCAAAAATTGGTAATTTACTCAGCTTTTCCTAAAGAATCTAGTGGTTTTTCTTATCATCTTAAAGGTAGGAAACCTACTCCTCCAACTTCAAGTTCATCGTCTTCTCAAACACTTCCACCAAATAGAATGAATGGTACTCAATTAATCATTCAAGCTCGTTATGCAGCGTTGGTCCTTCCTAATATATTAAATGATTTTCCAGATGGATATTTAAAACATTTGCCCAGATTTAATGGAGAAACATGGCTATCTGCAGAAGATCATGTAGCTACTTTCTTAGATTTTGCTGATAACATGAATATTGATCATGAAGATGTCTTTATAAGACTCTTTGTACAATCTTTGGAGGGTAATGTTAGGATCTGGTTTAGACAATTAAGAGAAAACTCCATTCCAAATTGGAATGAATTAATTACTATTTTAAACAGTGAATGGGGAGTTAAAAGAGATTTTTTATTTTATTTCTTAACACAGTTTTATGATTTAGTCAAGAACCCTGGAGAACCTGTATCATATTTCATCAAAAGGTTTAATAAAATTTATAATAAAATGCCTCCCGATTGTAAATCTACAGTAGTAGCAGCAAAGTTTAGATTTTCAAAAGATTTTGATGATGATTTTGTTGTTATGCTGAGGGAAAGGGAGTCTGTTACCATAGCAGACATGTAAAAAAATGCTATTGAGATTGAGAAAAATATTTCTGCATCTATTAAAATGAAATCAAAGGCTGAAAAGGATGAAAAGAAAATTAAAATTAAATAAGAAAGCACTTATTCTCAAAGAAGTAAGGATGAAGATCATAAGATTGATGAAATCACTTCTTTATTAAGAAATATTTCTAACATAATTTCTAAAATTGAAGCCCAACCTAGAGTATCTCAACCAGTTGCTAATAGAACTCAAAATCAGTATAGAAGACCTCCTCAAACTCAAATTTTACATAGGCCTAATACTGATCAACAAATTCAACCCAAATTAATGATTGATGATCTTGAACATGAAGATTCTGGCCCCCTAGTCATAGATGATATAAATAATATTGATCACTCATCAAATCAGAATGCTCTTGTTCCCCTTCTTCAAATTCAATACTCTCAGCAGTAGCAAGAAAATTCACAAGTTTCAAAATACCAGGCCTTCTCTGAGTTTTTAATTGCAGAGTTAAATATAAGATATGATTTAAGACCCAAATCAGGACCTGTCAAACCTCCAAAGAACACCACTGTTAATGAACCACCAACCAAAGTAGTTGAAACTCAAACAACTATCATTCAACCATTGAATCAATCAAATGATCAAAATACTATGGACAAAGCTATTTTGACAACTTTCAATGTTGAAAAAGAATTAGAAAGAGTCAAAATACCCATTCCTTTGTCTGAACTTTCCAACAATCCATGTTACAAGAATCAAGTTTGTAAGTGCACACAGTCTTCAATTGTGGATGTTGAAGGAGATGTGATTAGTTTGCAAGATAAAAAACCCTCAATAATTTTTGGTCTTAGTTCTAACATGACGATGAAATCGTTCCTTCCTTTTATGTCACTTTGAAATTACATGATTTTTCTATTATATATCTGTATGCTAGATTCAGGATATTCTCATAATATAATGCCCAAAGTGATCATGGATCAACTGCAATTGCATATTACTAGACCTTATCATGATTTATATAATCTTGATTCAAATAAAGTGCCTTGTTTTGGTCATATAAAGGATCTAGTTGTCACCTTAGCAAAAATTCCAGTGAAGAGTGTAGTTTTAGACATAGTAGTTACATATATCCCTCCTAATTTTCGAATGTTGTTATCAAGATCATGTTGTGCCAAATTAGGAGGAAGTCTGTAGATGGATATGTCCCATGCTACTATTCCTATGTATGGAGGAGAACATCTTAGGTTATATACAAAGGTAAGATTCATAAATACCATTTTTAGCGCTGATAATGCTAGAAATCATCTTATTTATGTTATTGATCAAGATTTTGGATGTTTTACATTACCATCCGATGATTTTCAAAATCCTTAGCTTCACATTGAACAAATAATGGATAAACCAAAAATAGTGAAAATTGATATTTGGAAATTATATTTTGATGGAACATTTTCAAAAGATGGAGTTGGAGCTCGGATTGTTATCATTTCACCAGATAAAGAAAACATTACTCAATCTTATAAGTTAGAGTTTGATGTTACCAACAATGTAGCTGAATATGAAGCTTTCCTTTTAGGACTAGAGTTTTCTAAAGGTTTAAGGTTCATAAATTAGTTGTTTTCAGTGATTCAGAACTCGTTGTCAAACAAGTAAGAAATCTATGTCAAACAAAACATCCTAGACTTAGATCTTATAGAAATGAGGTGTGAGATACAATGGCCAATTTCTTCCAAGCCTTTACTATTTCAACTATTCCAAGAAATTAAACCATTCATGAAGACTCTTTGGTTGTTTCAGCTAGTTCTTTTAATATTCCTAATGAAATGAACACCCAATACCAAATTCAAGTAAAACACAAACCTTCAATTCATGGTAATTTAAAGTATTGGAAAGTTTTTAAGGATGATGAATAACTGAAAAAATTCTTACAAGTGATTGATGAATTTTCAGCTTTACACATTGATGATGAACACTTTGGTGATCAAAATTTAGATAATGAAAATGAAGCTTCATCATTAGAATACAAAATATCTGATCATAATATCATCTAGTTATCCAACAATTTCATTCCAAAATGTTTCACTCCTCTTGAATTTTTTTTTTTATCATAGTGATGTTCCTAAAAACTCATTGGCAAATTCTTCTGAGAAGATATTGAAGAGTGTAATATTGGTCCTCAAGGTGAAACCAGTAACATAAAAATATCTGCATCATTACCATGGGAAAGAAAATATAAATATCTAAGTTTTCTTAAGAACTACAGAGATTTTTTTGCTTGGTCTTATGATGAGCTAAAAACTTATGATGCTACTATTATTGAGCATAAAATCCTTCTTAAACCAGAAGCCAAATCTTTTAAACAAAAATTAAGAAGGATAAATCTTCCAACAATTGAAAAAGAACTTAAAAATTACTGGATGAAAAAATTATAGTTCCCTTGAGATATTATGATTGGATAGCCAATTTGGTTCGAGTTAGAAATAAGAATACTGAGATAAGATTATGTGTAGATTTCATAAATTTAAATAAATCATCTTTAAAGGACAATTATCCATTTCCCAAAATGGATCAATTACCACAACAAGTTTTAGGCTCTAACAAGATTTCCAACTTTAAATACCTAAGTAGTCCTGAGAAACCAAAGATAGTTTTTCTGTATATACCAATCATTTTTTTGACACACAACTTCAAAATTGGTAATTTGCTCCCCTTTTCCTAAATAATGTAGTGGTTTTTATTATCATCTTAAAGGTAGGAAACCTACTCCTCCAACTTCAAGTTCATCATCTTCTGAAATAGTTCCACCAAATAAAATGGCTAGTATTCAACCTATTAGCACTCTGATGCTAGGATACTGGGTTAAACAGATCCTAATGTGTAAAAAATCATGTGATAATTTTAAAATTAAAATTCTTCGTTGTTGTGAAACCAGCTCCAAAAATAGAAGAAAAGAGATATCAACGCCTTAGAAATAAGCCACTTTGAGGGGGCAACCTCCAATACATTACATGAATGAAAAATTCGTGGATGATACAAATTACAAAACCTCATTTCTATATATAGGAGTCCATGGGGCCACAATGTAATCCTAACTGACCTAACAATAATAATTTAAGGGCACAATAATAACAATATGGGGGTTACAGGGGTACAATAATAACAATAAGGGGTTTACACTAATAATAATAAGGGACTATACTAGTAATATAGGGACCTAACATGCCCCTCCCCTTCAAAAAGTGTTGTCCTCAATGCTTGAGTAGCTCTGGGTGCTTCTGTATAAAATTCTCATCCTCCCATGTAGAATCTTCAGTGGGTAAGTTCTTCCACTTGATGAAATACTCTGAAATTGATCGATTTCGTAGTTGTCGAGTTCTTGTTTCCGTGAATGCTTCAAGTTCCAATATGATTTTTCCTTCCTCATCAAGTTCGGGAAATATTGTTTGAACTGGAATATTCTCACCTATAACCTTCTTTAAGCATAAAACATGGAAAATTGGATGCACTTGTGAAGAAGCAGGAAGCTCCAATTTGTATGCCATAGTACCAATATTTTGCAACACCTTGTAAGGACCATAGTACTTTGGAAATAGTTTATTATCCTTCTTAGCTTGCTTGAGAGACATTTGTTTGTATGGTTGTAGTCGTAAAAATACCTAGTCTCCTACATCAAAACTTCTCTCGTTGTGATGTTGATCTGCATATTGTTTCATTCGATTTTGTGCCAAATTCAGGTTATCCTTTAAGAGTTGGAGAGCTTCTTGTTGATGCTCGATGTGATCTTCCACTGCTTGAACCTTCAAATTTTCTCTTAAAGATGATGTGATGGACGTTGGATGATATCCATAAAGTTCCATAAATGGGCTCATTTTTGTTGCAGTATGGAAGGAAGTGTTATACCACCATTAACGAGAGGTAACCACTTGACCCACTGTGTTTGTTTATTAGATACAAAACAATGAAGATATCCTTCCAAACATTTATTTACTATCTCAGTTTGACAATCGGATTGAGGATGATAAAATGAGCTATGAGCTAATTGAGTAGCCAAACAAGAAAATAACTCTGTCCAAAAATTTCCAGTAAAAATGGGATCTCTGTCGCTCACAATAACCTTTGGGTTTCCATGTAGCTTTTGAACTGTTTCCATAAATGTAGTAGCAACTGTACTAGATTTAAATAGATGAGATAATGCACAAAAGTGTGCATACTTGGTAAGTCTATCAACTACCACCATGATGACACTCTTTCCTTCGAACTTAGGTAAACCTGTGATAAAATCCATTGAAATCTCCTCCCAACGTTGGCTTGGAATGGATAAAGGTTGTAGAAGACCCAGGGTCTTAATTGTCTCAACTTTATTTTGCTGGCAAACCAAACATTCCGCAACAAAATTTTTAATATCAGATTTAAGACCATCCTAAAAAAATTCTTTCTTCACCCTGTGGTAAGTTTTTAAAAATCTTGAGTGTCCTCCTAAAGGAGAAGTGTGCAATTCCAAAAGAATATTTTGTTTTAGTTGGGAATTCTTACAAAGATATAAGCGATCTTTGTACCAAAAGGAATCATTTTTCCAACTAAATGTATCTGATGTACTAGGATCTTGCTGCAACTTTTGAATGAGTGTCCACACTTCTTCGTCCTTCTTCCATTCATACCTTGCTTCAGTTATCCAATCTAGTTGGATAATAGAAATGACATAAAGCAATCCTTCCACCTCTTCATTCTTTCTTGAGAGTGCATTTGCAACAACATTTAGCTGCCCTTTTTTGTATATTATTTCAAAGTCATAACCTAACATATTTGTGACCCATTTTTGCTGCTCTTCTGAGGATAGTCTTTGTTCCAAAAAGTGTTTAAGACTATCATGATCAGTTTTTACCTTGAAGTGTCTTCCCATTAGGTAAGGTCGCCATTTCTTTAGTGCATGTAGTATTTCTAACATTTCCTTCTCATAAATAGCTTTTTGTAAATACTTTCCTTTGATTGGATGACTTTCAAAAGCAATGGGTCTTCCTTCTTGCATTAAAACAACACCAATTCCATTTCCTGAGGCATCACATTCCACAATAAAGGTTTTTGTGAAGTCTGGCATAGCTAAGACTAGTGTTAGGCACATTGCCTCTTTAAGATGTTCAAAGGCCTTAGTTGCTTCAGGAGTCCATGAAAATGCATCTTTCTTCAATAATGTTGTTAGAGGTGCTGCTATTCTCCCATAATCTTTAACAAACTTGCGATAATACCCTGTTAACCTGAGAAATCCTCGCAACTTCTTAATGGTTTTGGGGACTTTCCATTCCTTAATGGCTTTAATTTTGTTAGGGTCTACCTTAACACCCTCGTGAGATACAATATGACCCAGATATTCCACCTCTTGTAATCCAAAGAAACATTTGGATGTTTTTACATACAATTGTTTCTCCTGCAATATTTTTAGCACCTTGTCAACATGTTGAACATGATTCTTCCAAGACCTGTTGTAGATTAGTATATCATCAAAAAATACTAGCACAAATTTTCTAAGGAAGGTTTGAAAATAGAATTCATCAGTCCTTGAAATGTGGAAGGTGCATTGGTAAGGCCAAAAGGCATGACCAAAAATTCATAATGACCCTCATGAGTTCGAAATGTTGTTTTCGAAATATCTTCAGTCTTCATTCTAATTTGATGATATCCTAAACGAAGATCCAACTTGGTAAAATAAATTGCTCCATGTAATTCATCCAATAATTCATCAATCACAGGAATGGGAAATTTATCTTTAATGGTGAGCTTATTGAGCTCCCTATAATCTGGACACATGCACCATGATCCATCCTTCTTGTGTAGCAATACTACAGGAGCAAAGAAAGAACTTTGACTAGGTTGAATCATACCAGCCTATAACATTTCTGCAATCATAAGTTCAATTTCTCTCTTTTGGACATAAGGATATCTATAAGGCCTGATGTTTGGAGGAACACTTCCGAGAATCAAATGAATAGCATGATCATGATCACGAATACGTGGGAGTCCTTTGGGAGTTTCAAACACCTTGGAATGATTTTCCAAGACTTTTTGGAGATCTGCAGAAATAGATGATTTTGATGTTGGAACTTCTAGTGAGCATAATTGTGAAATTATGCCTCGTCATTCTTTCTTTAGAAGCTTTGTCATGACATTAGAGCTTATTATCTTTCCTGGCTTCCCTGCAATACCCCGTAATTTAACTTCCTTACCTTCTGAAAAAAATTTCAAGAAAAGTTCTTGAAAATCAAAAGCTACCGTCCCCAAAGATTGTAACCATTGTACTCCTAGTACCACATCAGCACCTCCCATAGGAATTGAAAGCATTGGACTATTCAATACATATTCCCCCATGGTTAGCTTGATATTTATGGCATTTTCCAGAGCAATTTATAGTTCCTCCATTTGCAACCATCACTTGACATTCTAGTGCTGGTTATAGGAAACAATTCAATTCCTTGGCTACCTTACAATGAATAAAATTATGGGTACTACCTGAATCAATCAACAAGATTACCTTTTTCTTCTTGATATGTCCTTCTATATTAAGACTTTGAGGAGTGGTAATTCTTGCCAATGCATTACATGATATGGTCGAACTCATTTCTTCCTCTTCTAGGGTTGGTTCCTGGTGTATACCCTCTTCTTTTGAAAATTCTTGTTCATTTTCTTCTTCCTCTTCACAATCTATGTAAAATAATTTCTTCTCAGCACACTTATGACCTTTAGTGTATTTTCTATCACAACTGTACCAAAGCCTTTTTGCTCTTTTTTCTTCCAATTTTTGTGGTTTCAACCTTGTAGGTTGTGGAAATCTAGGAGTAGCAACACTTCCCTCTTTATAGAAGTGAGTGGTAGGCTTCCTTGTCGCCATAATTTTACATTCAATTTTTCTTGACAACCTGAATGCCTTCTACAATGAATCAGGTTCCAAAACACAAACTTCATGTTGGATGTTATCCTTTAAAGTAACTATGAAGAGATGAATCCTGTGTTCCTATGAAATATCGGTTACCCTTATATTCAATTTTTGGAAGTCCTCAATGTGCTCCCCCACTGAACACTTTTGTTTGAGATTTATCAATTGGCTAAATAAGGTGTTGCTCTTTGTATCCTCATAATGTGCTATCATCTCCTACGTAAAAATTGACCAAGTGACAATTTTTTTACGGGAGCAAAGCCATCGATACCATACAAATGTATTTTGTTCTAAATGTAAAGCTGCGATGCATACCTTTTGTGTGTTTTTCACATTATTGAGATCAAAATATTGGTCCATCTGTAGTATCCATGTTATAGGATCCTTTCCATCAAATTTCCTCATATCCATTTTTGGAATATGGTGGTTCTTCCTTCCAAAATTAGATTTTATGAAATCATGATTAACATTTATTTTGTTCTCATCATCAGTTTCCTCTACTATCTTTTCACCATTAGGAAACATTTCTTGTATCAAATTTGTCTAACCTTCCATGTCTGCTTTTAGATCATTCTTCATGTTTTCCATTTTTTCATCGATTTTAGCTTCCATGTCATCCATCTTAGATTCCATGCCAGCTTCCATGCCATCCATGCAATTCTTCAAACCATCCATCTTATATTCCATGCCTTTCTTCAAACCATCCATCTTAGCTTCCACGCCTTTCTTCAAAACTTCCATGTCATTTTTTGTTGCTCTTTGTGAGAGCGAAATTTGTTGCACTTGCTCTTGTAATTTTGATATGTCATGTTGTCATTCTTCGTCTTCATGAGTCATAGTAGAGCCTTTTAAAGGCTTAATGGGTGTTGAATTCTTTTTAGGGGCCATTTTAGAATCCAATACTGATATCTATTCTACAATATGCCCTTGGAATTAATTCAACTTGATTCTTAAAACAAGACTTATGCAATTCGGAAAAATAAATACACACCTTTTACTTGCTTTGGAGGAGCTTGATATTGAAATTGAATTATCTCTATAATTGTGGATCCTCAATATCTAAAATTTGGCCTTGTAGTAGCCCTTTGAAGCTTCTTTCCAATGCCACAGGTCTGATCTGATTTGGAGTCTTCAAGACAAATTTAGGTCCAATCTCCCACAATGACCCAATTATGGACTAGTTCAGTAGAGCGAACCTTTATCACTTGCCACGTGTCACTATTTCCTCCTTTGGCTCTGAAATTGATAGAAATAAAACTACAGTCCGTGTGCTTGTAGTCACTTTTTACAGCATTCCAATCTGATGCTCAGAGAGAGAGAGTTATGAAGATTTTCCCATGATCACCTCTTTGAGATGAAATTCATAAGCCTAAAAAAGCCCTACCTTCCACAAATCATATCTCCGCAAATATTGCGAACCAAGATCTGAAATTTTTCGACAATGTTCCACAGGATTTCTGCTTCGCACTCTAAAAATTTCAGCTTCTGAACCTTCGTATAAACAAAGTTATAGCAAAAATTCCACGATGACCCGTTTAGGTTAAATTGAGGAGCCTGCACAATGACCTACCTTCCACAGATCATATCTCCAAAAATATTGTGCACCAAGCTTTGAAATTTTGCAATGATGTTCCTCAAGATTTTGGCTTCGAACTCTAAAAATTTTAGCTTCTGAGCCTTCGTAGAAAAAAATTTATAGTTAAAATTCCAGATGACCTATTTGGAGCAGCAAAACCCTAGAATCCCAAAGCTCTGATACCAAATGTTGTGAAACCAGCTCCAAAAATGGAAGAAAAGAGATATCAACGCCTTAGAAATAAGCCACTTTGAGGGGGAAACCTCCAATACATTACATGAATGAACAATTCTTGGATGATACAAATTACAAAACCTCCTTTCTATATATAGAAGTCCGTGGGGCCACAATGTAATCTTAGTGGGCCACAATGTAATCCTAGCCGACCTAACAATAATAATTTAAGGGCACAATAATAACAATATGGGGGTTATAGGGGTACAATAATAACATTAAGGGGGTTACACTAACAATAATAAGGGACCATACTAGTAATATAGGGACCTAACATTCGTTGAATACACCAATATGTTCAACTCAACAAAATACATATGAAGGAATGAGAGCCATATAAATAAAATACTGATATAAAAACATAAAAACCCTTCGGCCAAATATTACAACGGGCGGCCTCTTGGATCTCGGTCCTTCAAACCATTCCTCTTACTCTTTGTATTCCTCACCTATCCTCACTTCTCTCTGTGTCTTTTCACACTCTCACAAGTTACATATTTATACATAAATATGAATTTATTCCACTGCATAATTTCCTCCACACAAATCTCAATTTAAAATCTAATTTATATTTATCTTTTTTTGGACTCAACTAAGTCCCGTTTATGGAGTTCCTAATCCCTGGATTATATACCTAATTCAACTCCACTCATATCCTTAATTATTTAAGGAATATTTACAATAATCCT
Source organism: Pinus albicaulis (assembly GCA_034641835.2). NCBI lineage: Eukaryota > Viridiplantae > Streptophyta > Pinopsida > Pinales > Pinaceae > Pinus > Pinus albicaulis. Next base: position 1,450,908,400 of record CM076572.1, on the reverse strand, counting down.
CACATTTATAATTTCTCTCCTAATTTATTAAAAATGAGCAAATTAATTAATAAAATAATTAAAATATCTCACCCCCTTAATTACACAATTGAATAATGAAAATTTAACTTGATGCTCCTGCATCAGACTCCCCATGTAAAGAAGTTTCCATAGACTCCTGTCTATGAGGTCTGTCGTCTTTCTGTAACAATGCGATAGCCAAAGGTCCTGATGACTTGCTCCCTCCAGGATTCCAAACTCTGTTCTACCACTGGTTCTTTGAAGTATCAACTCGATTTGGTAACTCATCACGCACTTTTTCAATCGGATTCCATCGGATTTTCTAATTCTTCCTTTCGCCAGTTCCTCGAAGTAACACCTCTTTGTCGAATTATTTCATCTCCAGCTGTGCTGAACACTCAACTTTCTGCCATGAAGAATAATCAAGAGCTCCTTCTTGATTACAATTATAGTCTTTGATTGATTTTATAGCAAAAACTCTCTCGTCCAGCGTTGTACTTGCATTCACCTACAAACTGTTAGTTTTAAAAATATAAGAACTTTCGGTTTCTTTTGATGCTTTAGGCATCAATCTCCCATAATCGACTTTCTGGACTTCAATAGATTCTGTTTCGAACTACTGGCTGCTTCCATATTCATCCTACTGGATCAATATTTCTGTCTCCTTTTTGTCTCTATTGACACAATTTTCTTGCTGCTTCGGATCTTCCATCTCAATTCCAAATAATTTCTGCTCAATTTCTCTGATTTCGACATCATATTTGTTAATGTTGATTTATGTACTTACAGTTACATTATTATCTGAAAAGTTACAACATTCATTCAACTCCATAAACATTTAATCTCTATCATGCATAGTAACTGTATTTTCTTCTGGATCAGGTTCTGCAAGTTTTACTTCTCCCTCAGGTTCTTTACGCCATCGTTCCAAGAACTTGATTTCCATATGAAATATTTCCAACACTTTATCACAAATTTCCTCCCCAGCTTCATTCTTCTTCTGGCAATGTTCCTGAGTTGTCCTGGTTTCAACATCATCACATTGTAAACTTCTGTCAGCAAATTCACTAAACAAATACATTTGTTTACCTCCTTGGAATATCTCTTCGGCATTTCCATTTTTCTTCTGTTCCATAATAGCTTCAACTAGCTGTCTTACCCCAAACAAGAATTCATTTATAATTTCTTCTTGTTGCAACAAATCAGTACCTTCCTCCTCTGAAAGGCATTCTTCCTCAAACTTCATCTCAAGAGTTTCATTCTTCTTTGTGACAGTTTCACCAGACTGCTCACCATCTTTCGCACATCTTGCAAACATAAATAAACTGTGAGATTTAAAAATGTAAGGCTTCATAGTCTCATCTGCTTCTCTCGCCAACACGTCTTCAGACTCTTCTGAAATATCCCAATAGTTCATGAGATATTCCTCATTGATCTCTTCACCCATAATTTCTCTCTGTTCTGGGCCACAAAAGGAAACGTCCATTTTTAACTTAGCCTCTCTGAGTTCTTCACACCTAAACATCTACTCGAGCTTCCTCAGCTCTTCCATCAACCGCATGTTTACTTGATTTTCCCTCTTTGCATGTAGTCTCTGCCACTTTACCTTCTTTCTCATGGTCCAACCATGTGTTTGGTATTTCAAATTTTCTTGCAACAACTCCATTAATGATTCAAGGTGAATTGTTATCTCAACCTTCTCCCACTCGTACTCTTCATCCGTCAACTGCTCACATATGCCACTTACCTTGGAATTTTCCTTCTTCTTCCTTCTTCTGTGGTCTTCATCAAATCTTTGGAAATGACTATCAACAATCACTTCCCCTCCTTTCAAAACTTCATCTAATCACATGTGGATTTCATTCAATCCTCCTTTCACCAATCCTTCACACTTGCCATTCATCAAAAATGAAAATTTTCCTCCTACGCTTGGCTTCTCTTGGTTCTCTGTCTTGGAACCAATCTTTGGAAACTCCCTTGCTTCACTTTGCTGCAAACAACAACTGCAGTAATTCATGGGTTACAATGAACAATTATTTAGGTGTCGGGCTCTGTCAATCATGCACCCTATTACATTCAGACTTTTTACTTATCTTATAACTCTTTGACTTTAGATTTACACCAATTCTTCATCTTGGATGGAAAATACTCAATCTTAACTCAAACTATCAAAATTTTCATTTGACTCTAACATTTGTTTTAACTCTAAGTCTTGCCCCAATAATTATGATAGTGGATATTTTGAATTAATTCAAGTTATACAATCTCCCGATGAACATACACCCCTAATACATTTTTAGGATGTAAAATCTTCACTCTCTTTCATACTTATGAAAAATCATCAGTTTTCCATTATCATTTCACATGATACTGAAGTCTTTATTTGAAATGCAATTCAGGTTTTCCAAGATTTATTTCAAGGTGAAAATAAATAAACCATTCACTTTTCAACATTCAAATATACCTTCCTAAATTATCATACCTCATGTTTCTGTTAAGGTTATTAATAAACCTTTCTCTTCTGTAGTCTAAATTCTTTGGTTTCCACTCTTCTATGCCGTCTTTGTCACTGTAAATACTCGCATGCCCATAAGCTTGTCATCTTAATGCAAACATTTCACTGCACTCTTATGCACCATACAACATCAATTCACATTTCTTCACCTGTGTACATAGAACATGTTTTTAACCTCTTCGATGAATAATGTACCACTCGTACATCACTCTCATTCTGAATACCAAGGGTAGGATACAAAGGGTGACTAGGGACTGTTGCCGTGGGAGAAAAAATGGATGGGTGCGTGGGGGACATAGTGCACCATTTGTGGTCTTTGTTCACTTACCAAAAGAATGAAATAATGGGGTTTGGTTTGTACAAAACACAGAGATGGGTGCCCCAAAACATGAAAGTGTTCGCTCACTGATGATGTGAGGAAGGTGTTTTGCTGAGGGTGGGGGCCCCATTAGTTGGTCTCATGTGTGGGGTTGATGAAGCAGATGGAAAAATTCATAGATGGGCTATGCTGATGGAGGGATGGTAGGCCAAATTCGAGGCACGATAATACACTTTCGATCTGCTTGCAAAACCCGGTAGTCCGCAAAAGGGGTTTTATTCTTGATATGGTAAAACTTGACTTGATGCATGGTGGGTGAATGGGCATGAGGTGCTTCCCAGACTAAAGAGGTACGACCATGGCATCATGATTTTGTGATATATGGTCTACTTTGGGTGATGGGCGCCATGGAGGGGAGGCTCTACCGGCCAATGAGGATGTTTATCTTGTGCAAGGTGGGGTGATGATAAACATGGTCGGGTATTTGGAACCTATGGTTGACTTATTGTGGAGAAATGATGTCAGGATATAAAGAGTTTTTTCTGGGACTCTATTATGCTAAGGGTAGAATGATACCTGCTCTAGAACTTTCATTGGGTGGAGCGATGGATGGTTTGCACAATACCTGCAAAACAATACCCCAAGTGAAAACATATCCTTTATTAAAATATTATTGAAATACATGTGATAAAAAAGAAGATGAGAGAAGGAATACCTGTGGTTGGTGGTTATGATTGGTGCGAATGGTGCATGGTACCATTGTGCCAACTTAGTAGATTATGTGGGAATCAACACTACTCTTCATCCCCAAAGTGGACACTCGGAAGGGATCAAACATAGAGGAGGAGGTCTTATGCTTCCATTTCCAAGTTTTTGGCTTGGGTATGTCTAACTCTTTTGGGGAGTGTAGCCTTAACACTACTCTTGTCGCTCTAAGCTTCGGGAGATGCTCGCACTTTATTATATCATGAAAGTGTGAACAAATCCAACAATAAGTGTGTGTGATTTTCTCTTGGTTAGAGAGATGTTTTTGTGGGAGAGAAGAGACTTTACGAAAAATATTTGTGAGGTGTTTTAGTTCTTTACACTGATTGACTCAGTGGTCGATCAGGTCGCATAGTCTACTTATTATCCTAGGTTGAACCTGGGTCATGCTTGGTTGGTGCGCCTTCCCAAATTTCCTCTCATGGTGACCTAGGTACGGAGTAGATTGCCTGGGGGAATTTTGCCTCCTATAATGGCTGAGAAGATCCTCGTGTTTCTTCTCTAATGTATGTATCATGTCAATTAGAGGAAATACTCGCGAGATATATGATCTGAAATTGTGTGAACAAAGTATTTCTTATACAGAGATTGACAGTAGGGGATTTTACTGGTTATTTCACCTTTACTAGAAAGGATGAAACCAGAAGCTTTTGGCCCACCTACTGGCTCTGCCTAAAGAAATATAATGTAAACACTTAAATAGATCTGATCAATGAAAGTATTTGTTTATGTGCAAAGTATTCATTAATCAAAATTTTATGTGTGAATAAGCAAGTTCAAGTATTCTGCAATGGAAGTAATGTGGTTTGAAGTGAAACTAATGAGTTGTGTTCACTGTATAATTCTGATTGGGAAAATCGAACTTATGAAAAGTTACTGTATAATGAAGTAAAATCTGAAATATAACATAAAAAATGCACAGCATAACAGTAAGCATTTGTTTAAGCAATTCACCCCTCTCTTGGGCTACCTCTGTTGGGTCCAAAAGCCTCTAAGTAGGCTTTTCTGTCTTTCATTAATGATCAAATTAAGAATTACACTGTGTAGAAAGCCTCAAAAGGAAAAATTAGCTGCAAATTCAGAAACAGAGGACTAAAATCAGTATAAATCGACTATTCATTCACTTCCAATGGATGAGTATAGTCCAACACAGCTGATCTTTCACCAGGCCCTGGTGGCTTCACAACCAAAATCGCTGATAAAATCACTGATAGAGCACCCTGATGGCTCTGCAACCTGTCCCAACAGCTCCAGAATGCTTCAATGCCCCAAAATCAAAAAACAATTCTCTTCAAAAGGCTTTTCCTAGCCAAAGTTATGGCTAACTGAAGTTTGCCCAGTGTCCCCTTGAAAATCTCCACTAAATGTGGAGCAACTCCAGATAAGTCTGCTAAATAGGGGGACGGGCGCTAAATTTGGGTGGAATGCCAGTTAGAGGTGCTAAGAAATAGGCCCATGGGACCATAACCATCGAAGTTTGTTGAAAAAATTTACGTTTATTTCGGTGTTAATTAATGTTTCCACCATATGGGATTAACCCCCGAGCCTGCGACACGTGACCATAACCCACGGTTTTGGGCCCCGCCCAAATATCAAAAAACTTTATAATAAATTTTTCTGCCTATGATAATAAGAATCACCGTGTGACCCGATGGTCGGGCCGCCTGGCTTTGAACGCGCCCACCCGGTTTCAAATCCTGCCGTGACCATAAACAAATTTTTAAACGCCTTTTCATTCCACCTTGGGGCCACGTGGTGGCCTCAGGGCTGGCCACATGGCGCCCTGTGATTGGCCACCTGTATAATATTCTGCAAAATATTCTGTGGAATATTCCATGAAATATTCCCAGAATATTCTGTGGAATATTCTTTTTTTAATAAAAATAATTTTTTATAAAGTCAAACTTGGTCATCTTTTGTACTGAAATTGGCAAACTTCAAAGCTGAATATCTTTCTCATACGGTGTTGGTTTTCAGTGCCATTCATGTCTACATGATCATTTTTCCGAGCTCTTTCTAGTCGTTCTGGTTCGGACCAATTCTGAGCAACTTCATTTTTGAGCATTTTTCTACAAGAGACTTGATCTCCTGATCACACCTCCCAAATGGGAAGCTTTTGGACCCCAAAAGCTCTCTGATTAGTGAAACTGATAATGTGGAGACTGATTCTCCACTCTTCCATCCTTGAATAACTGAAATCTACCTGATTTCATCAAATGAAGCTTTTGAGAAAATGATAAACTGTCTTTGGAATCAACTGATCGACCATTGCTAAGATTGACTAAGTCATGATGGAAATTATTAAAATTTGCAGAAAAAAAATTGTAATTTGCAGAAAACAAATTTTTTCTACACTGATCAAACTTCCCAGAAGACTTAAAATAACTTTCACCTTGCAAACTGTTCCCATGGCGAATTCTACCATTCTGAAACCAACTTTGTCCCATGTTGAATGGTGCGTCCTTCTTGCTTGCATTGCTTTGCTTTGACACTTCATTCACTGCATTGGCTGACCCAAAAGGTAATTTGCGCAACATAACATCATCTTTTTTCAAAGAAAAACTGTTATTAAACTGAGACAAATCATTAGCAACATCATAAAAAGGCGAATGCTCAAAATCTGGTCGTTTCAACATTAACAAAGTTAGACTTTGACTTGCATTAACCAGTCTTTTCAATTGACTTGCATGGAGTAAAGAAGATTCCATCTTCTTCTTGTGAGCTCTCACAATGTACTCTTTACCATCTTTGAACAAGTGATACTTGTTTTCATGGCGATGAAAGATGGCCTTTCTGTCAAATAAATAAGGGCTTCCCAAAACAATACCTGAGATATCAAGCGGCATGTCCTCTCCATCAAAAGACCCAATGTTTGAAGAATATGTACAAGTGCACAACAATAATTAGACAATTTCATTGCACAATTTAACAAAAACAAGTTAAAGAACATGTTAAAATAAATTTAAATAAAAAAGTAATATTACCTCTATCATCCGACGACTCATCATCTGTGAAGAGGATGTTGGCATACCCTCGCCAATCCAAACCAGCATAAGGACATGGGACCATAATGAATGGATGTTCATCAACACTGGCTAGCAAATCTAGTGCATCATGCGATATCCTCACTGGAAACACAGTCTCGCCCCTCGTGGGCATCATCTACCCCCACATGTGCATCCGTGCCTTGAACATCGACCTACGAGGTTGCTGAAAAAAAAGTAGGCCTCATCTCTGGAAACCTCTAAAAAAAAACAAAAAATCTCTAAAGTAAAAGGGAAGTTGACCTTCCCTTGTGCATGAGCACGACATCTATCTAAGGCTGTACAAAACTGCCGCAAAAAAATGGCAGACCACCTGACAAGTCGTGGCTCCTGTACTAAAGAATCAACATAATATAAAAGAGAGAAACTAATGCATTGTCTGTCATTGGTGTTGTGTGAAATGGTGAAAATCAGAAGTTAGAGGCACCTCACCTCCTGACTACCAAATGCACCAATACGTAACTAACCTTCGGAGACCTGAAAATTTGAAGGAGACAGTATATCTGCGCTAATGTATCTCTGGGAGTACACCAACTGACTCCCTGCTGCATAGCCAACTAGAACCTCTGGGAATGAGGGAAAATCCACCCCTCTGCTTGATAGCCCTGTAATGAAATATATTTCCTCCTCAGTGGGTGTGTACCACTAGTTAGGACCAACCCAGAAAGCTTGTAGGTGGGAATTCCACCTGCAGATAAGATGTCTCAAAAAATAGACCATGGACCTTTAGGGAAGTAGCCTCCTCAGAGAACTTGAGGAGGCCTACCTACCTTAGGAGCCCCTGGGTAGGTGTTGTAATAGGGTGAGGGTACGCATATCTCTCCCTCACTTGTGCCTCCCATAGGTGAACCATGTTATATTGGTTTGCCTATTGTTGCTGTTGTTCTCCCTCTTCTTTCATTTCACGTCTCTGAATGACTGACATATTAAATACAATTTTTTTATTAAATGAGACATGTATTTAGGAATATAAATATATAATTTTTTAAGGAAAAAAAAAACAGTCCGTGCACCACAAAAAACAGGCATTCACCGGTACCGGTGCATATCTTTTTGTCACGCACTAGAGGCAGTGCACCAGAAAATTTTAAGCGCACCAGCGGTGGTGCACCTGTGTTAGGTCACTATATTACTAGTGTAGTACCTTATTATTTTAGTGTAGCCCCCCTTAATGTTATTGTTGTACCCCTGTAACCCCTATATTGTTATTATTGTGCCCTTACATTATTATTGTTAGGTCGGCTAGGATTACATTGTGGCCCCATGGACTCCTATATATAGAAAGGAGGCTTTTTCATTTGTATCATCCAAGAATTTTTCATTCATGTAATATATTGGAGGGTTCCCCCTCAAAGTGGCTTATTTATAAGGCATTAATATCTCTTTTCTTCTATTTTTGGAGCTGGTTTCACAACGTTTGGTATCAGAGCTTTGGATTCTAGGGTTTCGCTGCTCCAAACAGGTCATCGTGGAATTTTCACTATAAATTTTTTTCTACGAAGGTTCAGAACCTGAAACTTTTAGAGTGTGAACCCAAAGTCCTGAGGAACATAATCGCAAAATTTTAGAGCTTGGTTCGCAATATTTTAGGAGATATGATCTGTTGAAGTTAGGGCTTTTTATGGGCTCCTGGATTTCACTTAAAAAGGTCATCGCGACATTTTCTCTATAACGTTTTTTCTATGAGGGTTCAGAAGCTAAAATGTTTAGAGATCAAAGGCGAAATCTTGAGGAAAATATTCACAAAATTTTAGAGCTTTGTTCACAATATTTTCGGAGATATGATCTGTGGAATTTAGGTCTTTTTCATGCTCCCGAATTTCATCTCAAAGAGGTGATCATGGGAAAATCTTCATAACTCTCTCTTTGAGCATCGGATTGGAATTATATAAAAAGTGACTGGAATTACACGGACTGTAGTTTCCTGTTCATAAATTTTAGAGCCAAAGGAGAAAAAATTGACATGTGGAAAGTTGTACAAGTTTTCTCTACTGAACTATTCCATAATTAGGTCATCGTAGGATATTGGGCATAACTTTGTCTTAAATAATCCAAATCAGGTCAAACTTGTGGCATTTGAAAGAAGATTCATAGGGCTACTTCAGGGCCAAATTTTATCTATTGAGAATCCGAAATCACATAGATACTTTGGTTTTAATATTAAGCTTCTCAAAAGAAGGAAAAAGGTGTGTATTTGGTTTTAAAAATTGCATAATGTTTGTTTGAAAAAGTAGTTTGAAGTGATTCCAAGGGAATATTTTAGAATTTTTATTAGTATTGGGTTCTATAATGCTTCAAAAAATAATTCCATATCCATTAAGACCTCAAAAATCTATACTATGACGCATAAAGAGGAAGAATTGCAGTATGAGATATCAAAATTACGGTACCAAGTGCAACAAATTTTGATCTTACGAAGAGCAACCAAAGATGACATAGATGGTTTTAAAATCAGAAATGGAGGCTAAGTTGGATGGTTTATTGCTTAGAGATCAAATAATAGCTAATATGGATGAGAAATTAGTGGAAGATCACATCGAGCATCAACAACGAGTTCTCCAACTCTCAAAGGATAACCTAACTTTGGTGCAAAATCTAATGAAACAACAAGAAGATCAACATCACATTGAAAGAAGTTCTGAAGCAGTCACAGAAACAAGAACTCGATAGGTACGATAAATTATAGAGTATCTCAGCAAGTGGAAGAACCTTCCTGTAGAAGATTCCACATGGGTGGATGAGAATTTTATACAGAAGCATCAATAAATAATCAAGCGTTGAGGACAACACTTGTTTGAAGGAGAGCGGCATCTTAGGTCACTATATTAATAGTGTAGTCCATTATTATGTTAGTGTAGCCCCCCTTATTGTTATTGTTGTACCCCTGTAACCCCCATTTTGTTATTATTGTGCCCTTACATTATTATTGTTAGCTTGGCTAGGATTACATTGTGGCCCCAATAGGATTATATTGTGGCCCCATGGAATCCTATATATAGAAGGAGGTTTTGGTCATTTGTATCATCCAATAATTTTTCATTCTTGTAATGTATTGGAGGTTTCCCCCTCGAAGTGGCTTATTTCTAAGGTGTTGATATCTCTTTTCTTCTATTTTGAAGCTGGTTTCACAACAACCTGAAAATTTTCAGTGCATCGTTGACTATGGATGGTGTTGGGAGTGCGGTGCGCTGACTAAACGCTATACCCCGGGGCGTATAGTTTGGTCAGTGCATCGAACTCCTGAAATCATTACATAGTCAATGGTGCGGTCTTTTACCAGGCCACACCATTGACCCTGTCGAAATGTGGAATGCAGTGTGCTGACAAAAACACTCGCCCTGGGGCAGATATTTAAGTCGACTAACCACGGTGCCCTCTATTCCACATGGTCAATGGTGTGGTGGTGCTGATCGCAAGCACTTTTAAAATTTTAAAATAACATCGTGCGCCTTAGACACCTGCCCCCAAAACCGGTGCGGATACGCGTTAGCACCGGTTGTGGTGTGACTGTAAATTTGAAACACCGCAAATTGATCTTATTTGAATGGCTTGAGTGCACGCATGACAAGTATATATATATATATATATATATATATATATATATATATATATATATATATATATATATATATATATATATATATATTCTTTTAAATCGTTAATTTTAAGGTAATTTGAAATTCTAATCCGCTAAAAGGCTTAATTATGGAAAAACAACAAAAGTACATGTACATTTGGCCGTCGAGGAGGCATATTGGGTGTAGAATTTTCAAAATAAAATTTGCTCACCATTTTGCAAAATTCAAGCTACAGATTGGTGGGCAATGCACAGTAGCAGTGTGTGAAATGGGTGCAATGGGAGCACCAATGTCAGGGCAGCTCAGACAAGGAAAAATTGCACCGATGCTTGAGAGCTCTGGAGCACTGAGAAAAGTGAAAAATGTGGTTTTTTCACTGTAATGTTTTTTTATTTAACCCTGTTCTGGTGCGCAGGGTTTTATAGGCACACCGGTGTAGTTTCTTAAGGCCACACCAGGCAGTTTTTTTTTTGGCACGAGGTTTTATGATGCACTGGTGCAGAATATTTGTAAAGCACCGGTGTGCTATAGTAATAAGATGCACCGGGCAGGTGTGTACAGAGCGCACAGTGTCCAGTGTGCCAATTTTTTGTGCGCATTAGTGCTTTCTCTTGTTGAATGCACTGGTGCGGTTTAGGATGATAAGTGCATTGGATGAAAAATATCTACAAAAACCTCCACCTGCCAACCTCCTCTAGTGACCTCTGCTAGAAACGGATGTCTGGGGTATTTTTATAAGGGGTTCCTCAAAAACATCCGCTAGAGGGTATTTTCCTTGTAGTGAATCATATGCGTAACTGGGGTATGGAACATTGCTTCTTAGGTTATTTTGGGTCAATGACCCAATTGAACCGTCTGTGGAGTTCGACGCGCCTGGAAATTCTTTGTAAGTTTGCAGACGCGGGGCATTAGGTAGAATATTGTAAATATACCCTGACTGCGTATAGATCAGCTCGAGTTGTTGGGCCTTACTGATGGAGTCCTCTTTGGATATGGGCTTTTGTTGCATCACATCCTTCTAAATCTCTGCGGTGAGATTTTTTAGGAATAGGTCTAATAGAACTCGATCATCGACTTTGGCTTTGTACAAACTACGGCGGCGCCTCCATTCATGGAGATGGTCCGAGATATGGATGGCGGGTGTTTTCCTAAAGTGGGTTAGTAATTCCATTCCAGAATCATGGTGAATGGGTAACTGAAAATAGGTCAGGAATGTAGTAGTGAGGGTCCTAAAGGTTACATGTGTAGTAGTTGGTTGCTCCACATACCATTTCGCGGCTATTCCGGTTATAGTGCATTGAAATAGTCTTAGTCGAATAGTATCATCAACGATGCTATTCGACAAACGCCACAGATGGAAAGTCATCACATGATTTCCGGGGTCTTCTTCTTGCTTCCCTTTGAACTTTGGAGTGTCCAAAGGGAGCTTCGTGGGCATGGGAGGCCATGTAGGGTTGTGTGCAATGGGGTTGTTTGTCAACTTGGTTAAATCTGGTATATTTAACGAAGCTAGGAAAGGTGAATACGAGTTTGAAGCCATTGAAAATTTTGAAAATGCAATGGTCTGGTTAGGAATAGGGTTTATCTGTGACGTACCCTATTGTGCATTCACCTAGCTTCCCGAATGGGTAGCACTCCTCTGCCCCCTAGGGGTTATGGGAGGAGTGGTGACCCTGTGGGGGTGTTCACTGGTGTGGCATTAGGTGACCAAAGAGGGTTCCCAACTAATGATGTCCCTATAAAGGATGAACCAATAAGGGTGGCAGTGTTCCGTCTTTGATGCCTAAATGGCGAAAGACCTGGAACCCCTCTCGATAGTGGGGGGAGGTCCAAAAGACGTCTAGATCGACGAGGTCCCATTGGGTCTGTTTTGGCATCGACTATGTATGGTTTTGGAATTATTTGAGAGGATAGAGATTATAATAAAAGAAAAAATCCAATCACATACATAAAACAAATCAAAAATAAAAGATAAATTTTCTCTTTAGATTAATCCTATGTGACCAGTCAATCAAAAAATATGGTTTTTGTTGTTTGCATATAATACTCAAATCCTAGAAGACCTAATCATCCTCACACGCTCAAATGTAACTAGGCCTTGAGAAGATACCTTGTGAATGCTGGAATAACATCCCGAAGGAACTAGTGATGTCCCCAGTCAATCGAATAAAATCCACCGAGAAGATACCTTGTGAATGCTGGCACAACATCCCGAAGGAACTGGTGACACCCCCAGTCAACCAAATAAAATCCACCAAGGTAAGGGTAGAGGATATAGTGCTGCCTGCACTGTCACCTATAGGAAAGGATGCCCTAGTTTTGGCCACTAAGTACTATCATCCCACGTGAGCATTCAAGTCTTGATCTTTTTGGTAATTCAACTACTAGTACCAAGTATTAGACGGGTTAGGTAGCCTCGAATAATATTGCACGCACTGGGCCTATGATTAACCCCCTCTAAATCGGGTCTCTACTGTGCACGAGTTTTCTTTTCCATGGGTGGATAGATAGATTTGAAAGTTCCCTAAATAGTCAAATTCTATGTTTCATGATGTAGACTGACCAAGACGGCTTATTGGATGCCTACCCCCTTGGTCCTAACTAAGACTATAAATTCTCTTGTGGCCCATGTGCGGAGATTTTAGTGATTTTGGTTAAGTTAGTTTTAGGTGTCTTTAATTTACTTAGGGTGTGAATGTGTGTGAATAAAAGGTGAACAAGCACATAGTTTGAACATGTGGATATGCAGTTATCCTTTTCAAAATCCCCTATTTAAACTATGTTTGGTTGTTCATTGCTCAAAAGAAAAACATGTGCAGATATGGGCCACTTCCAATGTTTCCTAGTTATCTAAATGATCAACTATAGGGAGATGGCGAGTTATCAAAAAAGAGTGTTCATATGCTTGCCTAGGATCACCCAAAGGTGCAAAGGCAGTAGAGATTACTTGCTCTCTAAAGATAATTCGATCCTGGTCCCGAATCCTAGTGCAAAAATTTGAACTAAAACAAATGAATTTTACACTATTGAAAATGAAAAATATTTAGCTAAGCATAAGTGGATTGGGGCCACTTACTTTGGCTAATTAACTAAGTGTTTTTCGGTGCCTAAATTCGCAAAAAATAATTTTCTTTTCAGAATGCAAGTTTGTTTCCCCCTACTTAAACTATGTGTTAACTTTGTGAAAATCAACTTGCAAATTTTTTAAAACTAACACCTAAACTACTAAAACAAAGCTAAAAGTGAGCTTTAACAAGTTGTCGGACACCTCAACCTATGTTGGAATATTTATTAAGGGCTTCCAGTTACTTTACAAGCAAGAAACAAATGGAAATAACACAAAATTTGTGCTTCTGGTTTCTGCGCGCAAAAGGCTGAGACATGCGCACAGTCTGCACGCAGGTCACTGCTGAATGAGCGCATTGGGGTATGTCTGTCTGTGAAAAAGCCATGTGATTTTCCTGCAAAGAGATTTTGGGAGCTCTTCAGCTTCAGCCTCTCACTTAGGGTGAATCATGCAGTGAAGGAGAGAAAGGGGGCAATTCTAGCCTAACTCTAAGGAAAAGAAAGAGGTCTCTACAAAAAGGCACAACCACATAAACTTGGAAATAAAACTAGTTGAGTCACCAATCCTGTGTGTGTGTTTGGTGCACGAATGTACCAAATCACACCTGCTTAAGAGGATTGGTTTTTCCTCTTAAGTTCTTGGTCACAGGCAGAAAATAAAGGGAATCAAGAAAGTTCGTAAACATGTTAAGAAATAAATATACCAAATGGTGAAATAGCATGAATATTCAAAAAGAAAAACTAAGCTAAAACACATAATACAAAAGCTCTAAATAGAGTCAAATAACTTCAATAATTCAAATGATGGTGCTTACGCCCCCTCCTATTGAGTGCTTGTAGGAATAAAGGATGAAATGTTTACCCACTTTCCAAGGGGCCCTTATAACTAGGGAGTTTTAAGACTCGATGCAAGGATGTTTTTTCTTCCGAGCTACCTTGGCGCAAAGTATCCCTCTCTCTACTCCGAAGGACTGGAGTTGTTGGATGGCCAAAAACTAAGTCCCCTCTATCTCTGTTCCAGATCACACAATGCTGGATTTCTTGGGGAAATTCTGGCCAGCATAACAATGTGTTCTCATATTGTTCATCTCTTGGTGGCCTTTTATAGGAGAATTCAAATTCTCCTTCCCTCTCTTGGTACATTGATGGATGGTGACCCAAGTGAGGAGGTTGATTCCATTGTGTGCCACATTTATTCCATTGTGTGCTCCCTTGAGGTCCTAAGGAGGCTTGGGTGGCTATCCTTAGGTGGCCTCAAGTGTGGGATCAATGTCCTGGAGTGTGCCTTGTAATCCCAAAAAAGTGACTTCCGCCACTCTCAGGCCTACGTGGATTTTTGAGGAAAAGCCCTGCTATTACACAACATTTTATCAACGTCCTTGCAATCCCCATCCTGCACATTGGAGGACCATTTTTGTGACTTATATGAAGTTTCATGCCTTGCAAAGAATATCATTGCATCCCTTTCCATGAGGAGAACACTTTCTCTGTTGACAATTCCTTGAGTAGATCAACAAAAACACATGCTTTTGGGTTGGCGTTGGCAGACCATTATGGCCTCACACTAATGAGGAAAATTAAAGATGGGCCCTGTGCCCATTGGCGCTCTGTCTTAGTGAGCAGCTACCTACGCCAAATTGTTTTTGGAATGTTTTTTAAATATAGAGGTGAATTTTCCATGCTAACTACTTCATGAGCGAGTTAGATTGGGTTTTTCGGCTGCATAACCATGAACACCTTCCTTTGGCCTCTTATTTCCACCTTTTGGGGAAACCTCCCAAAGGATAAGGCCTCCCTTCCACCATTTTAGGGATCCCAACCTCCTCCTCTCCCTTTATAAATAAACCTATCTCCCATTGATGCAGCTAGTTGAAGAGGAATTGCTGAACATTTTGCTGTAATAGTCTGATATAGTTGGTGAGATAGATCAGAGAAAGATACCCTTGTAAAGAGAGAGCTTAGGCTTGTGTCCTCGCCTTGTCCCAATTCCCTGACGAACCTTCAAGACACTCTTCGACTGAACCCACTGAAGGAGGCTACGATGTCAAGGCTCCAGTTGTAATCTCTTTCTTTCTATTAATATATACATGACTGATGTTTGGTTCCCATATTGTGTTGATATGGTTTATTTTACGCAATATGTTTAATCTTCCTTGACTGATTATCTAGTTATGAATACAATTATTGTCTTGTATGGTACTTTTGTCCTTTGAAATTTGTGTAGGCTCCTGAGTACCATTGCTGAAGGACCATGACCTGTCGAGGCAGAGATCAAGAGGTCGCCACTGCTACAACTGCGACAATCACATTGGACTATAGGTAGGACAATATATCCCAACCTATTTCATTTTTTAACTAGGAACCAACACATTAGCTTGTCCTCTTGCTGCTAGACCCACCCTAGGGCTAGAGGGATTGTCTCTGTCCTTAGAGAAGATTTACCTACAAAACAAGTTGGCGACTCCGCTGGGGATCAGTGTGAGTTTGTCGTCTCGTTGTTTGTGGAGTTCGAGTTGACTTCGGTCGCTTGATTGTTTTTCTACCTTGCTTGGCTTGCTTGACAGTTTTGAATCCTCCTGTTCAACTCCAAAGTGTCAAGATTGACCTCTACTCATTGGCTTTCTCCTTTTCCCATAGTTTTCCATCTTGGCGCATTTTTTATTTGAAGAAACACGTCAATTGGCGCTTGTTGCTTTTCTTGCAGGAGCACCAACCCCTATTTGGTGCGGATTACTACCTGACAGTCGTGCCGAATCCTGTAGGATTTGGTTTGACCTTCTTCTTGAGTTTTTGGTTAGTAGTCCTTGGATTTGGGTTGTTTCTTTAATTTGCAATTGGTATTTTGGGATTTTTTTGACTCTGTAGGCTTGTTCTTCTCAGTTGTTTGTGCATTGTCTCATCGGTGAAGTTCATCGTGCTGAATCCTGTAGGATTTGGTTTGACCTTCTTCCTGAGTTTTTGGTTATTAGTTCTTGGCTTTGGATTGTTTCTTTAATTTGAAATTGGTATTTTGGGATTGTTTTGAATCTGTAGGCTTGTTCTTCTCAATTTTTTGTGCATTGTCTCATTGGTGAAGTTCGTAGCCCTAGGGTTTCTAGTGTCTTTTACTCATTGATCCTTCTGATTTAAGTTCGAGTCAGTTTGATTTTTGTTGGTTCGATTCGTTGATGGATTTTGTTGTTCTTTCTTATTCCTTCGTGTTTTCGGTTTGTTGAATGATCACTTTTGTTTTCATTTAACTCTCCATTTCGTCACTTTGAGCATAGATCACATTGCTCATTTGGGTCATTTTGAAAGCCTTCTGTTTGCTTGAAAGATTGCATCATTGGTTTTAGTGTGTTTTTATGTCTGTATTTCTTTTGAATTATTCATTTTAGATCTCTCCATTCGTAGTGCTCAAAACTAGTGTTCTATTTTATCTTTAGTGTAATAGTGCATTGTGTGCTTCATTCATTTAAAAATAAAAGAAAATTGCATTCTTTCATTTGGATCGAAAATGAAAAGTTATTTTGCATAACTAGCTTTTAGTGAACTAAGAAAGAGTTTTTCGTTTCTCATTTGGTTGTATTATATGAATTAGTGAACTTCTTCTTATGTTTTCATTGTTTGCTACTTTGTTAAAGATCTCTATCCTTCTATTAGTTAGCATTCATCGAAAGGAAATGGTGTTATTTTGCATGTAGTGTGCATTTAGGAACTCGAGATCACATTTGGTAGGGCCTTGAAACTCAAACATTAATTCAAGATCAACCTTAAAATCAATTCAATCAATCTAAGGAAGCATTGGAACCTAATGCAAAAATTTTAGAGGTCTAGGCTAGTGACGTGTTCTGACATCGTTAAACCTAGTAGCTTTCGTTCGCCACCTGGCATTAGATAGCACTAGTATGGACTTGTGCTCCCTGTATTGTCATGTATATAAAGGGAGACCCTCATAGGTTCAAATTCTTTATCGATAGGAAGCCGATTTTGCCACCCTGTAACCGTGATACACCAAACACAGCATTCGGGGAGACTACCTGCACAAACGTCAAGTCCTTGGTCATTTCTCTTTCATTTGATCACCAATGTGTATATGGCAGTTCACGGAAACTTAGTTCAAACTCTTGCTTAGATTACTTGAGTAGTCATTTCAATGTATTCGTGACTCCTTAAAAAGTGAAAAGATCATCGAGCACTTTTCCTTTCATGCTCATTCAATATTGAAAGTGACCAGAGTCATCTTTTTCTTGTTTCTTAACTCTTAAAACATGAAACAATAAAGTTTCATTTCAATTTCATAAAATTAACTGCCTACGATCACAAGGCCGTTAAATTTTTTTTGCTTGGATTGTTTTTTTAGTTCCTTAGAGTTTGATCTTGAAGCCTTGGATAGGCTATCTCGTTTTCCTTCCTGTGTTAAAATATTGTCACAATGTTGAAACCACCAGTTTCGTCATCTTCTTCATAGCCTCCTAGTGGTAGTCCTTTTTCTTGACGTTTATTTGGAAACACCTAAGTCCACTAGGTCTCCCGAGTTTGCGTAGCCTATTCTCCCGAGTGTCTTACCTCTCGCTACCTGGTCTCCTCCTGAAGGGTCGGTTGAATTCAATTGGCCACCTCAGGGTGCCTAGTCTAGCTTTGGGAGACAGGAAGAATTCCCTCCTCTCATTTCAGGATCACCATTATTAGCTGCTGCTATACCCCGTAGCCCTTGTTGCCTTTTCGACGATCTTATGACCTCGTCAGATATTTATTCTTCTAGTCCTGTTGGCAGTGGAGAGCTGCATGTTTCCACAGGGGAATATCAACTTTTCCTAGAAGAGTTCCCATATGTATCTAATCAACCTTCCCCCCAATCGGTGTCTCTTCCACCCGGTTATCGTACTTTGGGTCAGATCATTTTTGGTGTGGCTTTCGCGGCCTAGTCCAGTACAGTGGCTCCCACTGGAAGCTTCATTTTTCCTACATTAGGAATGTTGCCTTCGACACCTATCTCGTTGGCCACTGTTACATCTGTCCCGGTCCGACCTACCGTTTGTGTGGCTTCATCTGCAATGGTTGTTAGTATGACTTCGTCATTAGGGTCTACTCCTGTTCCCAGGTCTATATTTATCAACCCCACATTTCTTGTTAGACATGTCGCGAGTGGTTCACAACCTCGCGCTGTGGAAACCCCATCTACTTCTACTACTCCTACGGTTTCTACTTATACATTCGATGACTATCTATTGGATATTCAGCGACGGTATGCTCCCTCTCCCGATTCTCAGCCGCAGAATTTCGTACCTCAGGGTTCTCCATAGCCACAAGCTCCTGTCAATCCTCCCCATCACTATGATGTCTACTGTAATCTCGTATATTTTCCTCCCATCGATCCTAATCAAGCTATTTATTTTCCTCCAGAAAATCCTTATCAGACTGTTGCTCATTAAGGGCAATTATTACAGGGACAACCCTCAGGTCTACAAGGAAAACCCTTACAGGGACAACCTTTGGTCCAGCAGGGACAATCCTTTGGTCCTTAGGGAAAACCTTACGGTCCACAAGGAAAACCCTTACAGGGATAACCTTTGTTCCAATAAGGACAACCCTACGGTCCATCTGGTAAACCTCAGTTTCAACTAGGAGCGTCTTATGTTCCTGGGGGGAAAATGTATCCACCACAGGGAAAACCTTTTGTGCAATAGCAACAACCTTACGTTCTGTAAGACCAAGCTTTTGTATAGTAAGGACAACCCTACAGTCCTGCTCTAGGTCAACCTGGTCCATCACAACCATCGGGCCAACCTCTTCGACAAGGGAAACCCAATGGCCCTCAGTATACAAGCCAACCTGCTCCACAGGGACATCCTGCCTAGCCCCAGCAGTCGATCCAAAATACTCAACCTACTCAACATCCGGTTCAACTTGTTCAACCTCCTCAACAGTCGGTTCAACATGTTCAACCAGCGGAACAGCTCGTTGTTACACATCAATTTGTCACTATCCTTGTACTCCTCATTCCTTGATCCTGGAGGACCTATATAGTGACACTTGTGTACTTTCCAAGCATGGAATACATACCCCTGAACCACATTTTTTCTGCCAAATCATCTCCCTTTACAATGTTTCTAAAATTTCCTTGTAAAAGCCTGCTTTTCAAGGTCGGTGCTTTCACCTAGTGTCTAACCCGCGCTGATAGCGAGATTTACACTGAGGCCCACGCCAGTCGGTGCTCTGTCTTAATTTTGGACCGCCGATCCTATTTTGGAAAGTTTTTTAAATAGAAAGGAAGCTTCCGCGACTACAAGCTTCGTGAGGCAGCAAGCTGGAAGTTTGTTTTGAGGATATGGCTGAGGAATTCCCCTTTGGGATTCTTGTTCCCAAGAAATAGGAACTACTCCAAAGGATAAACTCTTTTCCCATCATTTGAGGGCCCATAACTTCCTCCTCCATTGTTATATAAGGAGAACTCCTTCAGCTCTACAACCTTAGTTAGCAATCATATAGAGAAGAAGCAATCATAGCTTTGGGAGAATAGTGAAGAGTGCGATTGTTTGTGTGTGTTGAGAACATAGCGAGATCTTGGACCTTTTTTCATGAGGGTGTGGCAAACGTGCTTGGATATAGACCTACCAAAGGAGAGCCTCAACATCAAGGCTTGGTTGTAAAATCCTCTTGTCTTTATCATAATAAAATGCATCTGATGTTTATCTTCCACTCTTGTTTACATTTATAATGAGATTTCTAGAATTCCTTGATCAGTTAGATAGGTTGTAATTGTTTTATGTTTGTCATGGTTTTACTCTTTTCGTGGTGTCTTGACTATTTGTATAGGTAATCAAACGTTGGTAGCAGCGTGTATCGAGCTTGAGAAGAGTGACGGGTCAAGAAGCTTCGACGAAAGATGACAACATAGCATCAGGACAAGGTAGGTCATTTTGCTTGCTCTAAATTTCATTTACAATCTAGGAAGGTATATGTTAGTATGTTCCCGTAGTTGTTAGACCCACCCTAGGGCTAGAGGGATCACCTCTATCTGCAGAGGGGATTTACCTGGACAACGAATTGATGACTTCGCTGGGGAGTTTCCTTTGAGTTTTTCACTCTTTGAGGTCTTAGTCATTCGATGGATTTAGTCGAACGACCATTTCCCTGTTTGTTCCTATGTTTGTCATTAATTACGATCTTTTAGTTTTTGCTTGAAGTGGTGAGTCTGGTCTTGGTTGGGAGAAATTCTTTTTTTTTCTTGTTCAGGCATTGGCACTTTTATTTTTCTGACAGTCGTGCTGATTGGTGCTAGTTTTTAGTTAGCAACCCACACCAATTTTCCATTGGCGCTAGTTGTCAGTGAGCAAGTCGCGCCAATTGGCGCTAGTTTCACCCACAAAAGTCGTGCCAACTTTAGGTTGTGTGAAAAATTTAGGTTTTTCCCTAATTCCTCCACAAATGTGTCTTTCCCTTCCGGTCTTTTTCTCTGTATGATTTATATGTTCTTCCCTTCACTCAAGTGGGTTTGATTGGCTTGTTGGTTTTATTTTTTGGTTTTTTTTTCCTGTTCGGACGTGCATCCTTACATCCTAGTTTTTTCTAGGACTTTGCATCAATTTCTTATTTTCATGCTTCGCGGGACATCACCCTACTGATTGAGTCAGTCTCCTTTCTTGGTGAGCCATCTCTAGTTGATTTCCTTTTGCTTTTTGGTTGATTGAGTGTTCAAGTCTCAAGTGCCTTTCGAGTTCATTTGGTCCTCTTGTTCGCTTGTGAGAATAGACTACATTGCTCATTGTTCAACTGAAAAGTCTTCTTTCTATGATTGCTTGATGTAAAAGGGAATGACTGCCTTGTTTTGAGCTCATGCTTTGGAAGTCCTTTTTGTGCTTGACCTCATATGTCTTGTAGCCTTTTGAAAAAAATTTTTACAAAGTGTTTAAAACAATGGTTGCATTCTTAGTGTTGGTTTGCATCCCTTTTTCATTCATCCTTCCATTAAGGAAATTTGCGTTCATTTATTTTTCGTCTCATAGTTTTCTTTTCGTTAAAATGCATTAGATCACATTACATTGAAAAGTATTTTTTGAGATTTATCATTGAACTTAGATTACATTGTTTAATGATTGAAAACTAAAAATCACATTGAGTGCATTCTATTTCATTAAAAGCATGCATTAAGTAGATTCTCATTTTATCGAAAATGCATTGAGTGGATTCTTATTCTTTCAAATGAAAAAGGAAATTGTGCATAGATTAAAATTGCATAGTTTTCAAAAAAGAGGATTTTGCATAGATTACATTGCATAATTCACATTGTTTAATGTTTTAGATTACTTTTGGATAGTGAAAGTCATCTAGTTAGGAAAAAGTTATGTTTGCAGTATTACTGTTTGTTGCATCATTGTTTGAGACTCTTCCCTTAACTAGATAGCATTCATCGAATTGAAATATTTCTTTCCTCATATAGCTGCATATAGGAGATTGTCAGATGACATGCGATAGGGCCTTAAAACTTAAAAATAATCCAAGATCAACTTTAAAATTTATTGAATTAACCTTGAAAACATTGGAACTTAATGCAAACATTTTAGTGGTCTAGGCTAGAGGAATTTTCTGGCGTCTTAAAACCTAGTAGTTGTCGTTCGCCTTTTGGTTTTAGACAACACTAGTATGGATTTGTGCACCCCATACCGTCAAGTATATAAAGGGAGACCCCTATAGGTTGCAATCCTTTATCCATATGAAGCCGAGTCTACCGCCCTGTAACCGTGATACATCGAACACAACATTCGAGGAGACTACTTGTATGTATGGAAAGTCCTTGGTCATTTCTCTTTCATTTGATCACCAAGGTGTATATGGTAGTTCACGGAAACTTAGTACACCCTCTTTCTTATATTACCAGATTATTCATTTCAATCTTTTCGTGACTCTTTAAAAAGAGAAGAGATCATCGAGCGCTCATCCTTTCACTCTCGTTTCAACTTGAAAGTGATAGAGTCACCTTTTGCCTGTTTCTCGACTCTTAAAATATGAAACGAGAAATTTTTGTTTCAATGTCTTAAAATATTACTTGCCCACGAAATATTCCTGGTTAAAGTCATCTTCCTTAGTGTTTTGTTTAGGGTTGTTTCTAATGGCAACTTTTCTGGAGTTTACTAACCAAGGAACCCCCTCCGAAGGGACTCCTGGTCCTTTTCCTGCTTTTGGGAATGTTAGTGCTCCTTATATGGCAACATTATTATCCTTTCCTGGGTTAACTGTTGGTTTGACTGTCTGGTTGTTCTCGACCTCCCTGGTCTTGAGTATTCCACCCTCTGTATAACCATCTCCTCCACCAGAATAACATCATGTTGCTTCTAAGGTGGACCTCTCCCCTTATTCGCCTATTTCTTTGTCCTCCTCTTCTACTTCGCCTGGTGAAAGTCTAGATTCTAGTAACCAAGTGGCTAAGAAGAAGAAGAAGAAGAAAAAGAAGAAGAAGTCGGATAAGCGAGAGGCTAATGCTACAGCTATTGCTCCTAAGACACCTTCCCTTGATAAACCATCCAAGCTTCCACGGAAAGGCAAATTCCCTTGTATGTTATGCAAAGGTGATCACCTTCTTCGAGACTACCCTAACATTCCCAAGGTACTTGAAACATGGTCTAATGGCCGTCCACCGTTGCTTTTGGCTTCCAGAAGTCATGTTGGTGGCACATCTTTGACTAGCCATGATAAGACTCATAAGAAATAGGGTAAGATTACCAATCCCTATAAGTTGTGTGAGGGGCATCATCCCATTCACCTTTGTCTTTACATGGATGAAGCTGCGAGAGTGCTGGAAAAATCTACTATTTCTGCACCCTGCCTTCCGGTTGGTTACAAGAAGCTTTCTTCGAGTCCTCCGCTAGTTGATTCAACGAGTGGTTCAAGGGTCATCCTTGGTCGATCTCGTTCCCTCAGAAATTAAAATTCATGAATCCACTCCCGACTAGCCATTGGTTGTGGAATCAATTGATCTGGTCCCGCCCATGGTTCATCAAGTCTTTTCCGTCAAGAGCGGATCTCATCCCCCTCAAGTTCTTGTTGTTTCTTCAGATTCACTTGAAGAAATATTCTCCCATCCCTATAGTTCACGAAGTTTCTCCCCCTTCTCCCATGATGGAGGTCGAGGAGGATGCTCCTCTTGCTCCAGTAACACCAAGGGAAGACCATCTTAGTTCGATGGTACCCCCTCCAAGTAGTTTGGTTGCTTCCTTAAATTGGAGTCGATTTGCAGGATACCGCCTTCCTTCTTATGTGCCTTTTGAGATCACGGTACAAGCCTTCGATATGATTGTACCTAGCACGATTATAGATGAAGGTGCGTATGTTAGTATTCTTTCTTCAACTACTTGGAAAGCTTTTGGTTCACCACCGCTTGTGCCTGTTATGCAGAATCTATTGGCTTTTAATAGAGGAACCAGTCAACCGTTAGGGATCCTTCTGAAGTTGCTTGTTACTTTGGGAGGGAAAACCGTCTATATAGACATGATGGTTGTTCCAGGCCCCTTGGATTTTAATTTACTCCTGGGGCACAACTATACTTATGTCATGGGAGCGCTTGTCTCTTCCCTCTTTCGTGTGATTTGTTTCCACATGAAGGTTGAATCGTGACCATTGATCAGCTTTCATTCTTTGGTCTTGACGTGACATCTGGTCCACCATCGTCCCTTCCGGGTCTTTATCCACCAGTTTTATCTTCCCCGCCGTAGGTTAATTATGTGGCTACTTGTCCCATACCCGCATTTAGTGATAGTAACATTGTGCATTGTGTGCTAGGGGCATTAGGTCCTGATTTTAAAGATGTTGTTCTCCCATTAGATGCAAACCTCTTGGAATCCAGGACTTCTTATTCAACCTGAAGAGGTCGTCGGAGCAGAGTTCATTTTCTTGTGTCAAGCTCCTTTAAAAATTTAACAAGCTCTTATGAGGATCGTTCTTTTACTATGTCAACCTCGTTGAAAAATGAATTAGGTCACGAGGATAGTTATTTTAGTGTGTCAATCTTGTTAAAACAATGAAACACATTCTTGTTCAATTCGAGCCTTTGATACGATCTTGTAAAATCCCGGTCGAGTCTTTTTCTTGTAATTGAACCTTCATTCCATCCACCTGTTAGTAACCAGTAGTCTACTCTGGTCAATACACTGAAGCTTGGGGTTCATGTACCTCGAATTGAGTCACCATGCTAGGGGCATGAAAATATTTCAAGCATATTTTATGTCCGTTTCAAGCTTGTGTAGAAATGAAATAAATTTTCAAACATAGTTTGTTCCCATTTCAAGCTTGTGTAAAAATGAAACTGGATTCAAGCATAGTTTTCAATGATTTCAAGCTTGTGTAAAAATGAAACCATTGTTATTTTACCTCTCGTGATTGCCATTTTATCAATTTGTTTTTCAGATGAACCTTGGTTGTCTCATTCCATCGTCACCATTTGCTTGGCTGATCATATGCCGTCACTCGATTGTTTACCCATTCCCGAGGAACCTCTGCAACGAGTGGTCTTGTTAGCCAACCTATTAACCTTTACTTGTTCTGAGTAGTTCCACCATTACCGGAACCAATAGCTACCCTTAATACCACTCATTCCTCCAGGAGGAGTCAACTTTCAGCTCTTTTCTGACTCTCAAAACATGAAAATATTATCGAGACTCTTGTTGTTTTGAACTCGTTAAATGGATGCGAAACTATATCTACCCAGTATACGTTAACCCATTTTTCGGGTTGGGATGGATTATTTACGAAAAAGGAATACCTTAGCCTATCGCGACTAAGAGGTTTTTTCAGATATTGTTTTCTACCTTTTCAGATCTGAGGGACTATTTACGAAAAGGGAAATGCTAGAGTTTTCTTTTCCACTTCTTTTCAAAATCTCTAAACATGAAAAGTTGTCGAGTTCTTCCTTGTCAGATTCATTAAAACTAAATGACATCGGATACAGTCATCATGACATTACCGAGTTCCTCCTTCCTAGGGCTCGTAAAATGTATTAGGATGGATTTGTCCGAAGGAAAAACTTATATGACAAGAATATGCTATCCTCTTCAAGCTTGTGTAAAAATAAAGAGGTACTCTCTATAAATGGTGGGGGAAAATGGAAGTTATTCATCAGTTGTGTCAACAGTATGTCACTCTTGAACATGAAATTTGTCTATAGTTCACGTCGGGTTGGGATATCTTCACTTTGTCACTTTGCCTCCATGGGTTTAGGAAATACGTTTGCCTCTCATTCGATTACCCATCTTGTCAACATGACCTCTAATCCTATTTGAGTCAAATGTTGCCAAATTTCGGAGTCATGTTGCCGATATGTTCAAGAGAAAATCCTTCTGCAGTCTGTACATTCCTTGATCCTCTATTTCAGTCTTGATTCACACTCATATTACCTTCTCTATTTCGCGTCAATGATGTGGGATTGATTATGACCCTCCTTAAATAGATTGCTTCCTATCGACTTCAACTCATTATCCAGGAAGCCGATCTAGAAACTCCTTTCTGGTACCTTAGAGCTTGCATGCCTCAATGGAAAGTTCTCTGCATTTGAGGACAGGTTCACATCATTGGCCTTTGATCGGCTGATTTCACGGGTGTTCGACTTTAGCTCACTATTCACATTCTGTGGATTGTACTAGTAGTACCTTGAGAGCCATTGACATTATGGGTGGTTTCTCTCGCACTTATTAATGGTTCACATCATTGACCACTAATCAAGTGATTTTCTAGCATGTTTGACTTCAACGCGTCTATTCACATGTTGGAATTTGTACTTTGATCGGGTGGTGTCGGAGTGCAAGACCCTGGGCTTTGATCACAAAAGTGCAGGTTGCAAGGAGTGATGATTCATTTATGATTATATACATGATTCTTTAGACGGATGGTTGTGACCATATCGTGGGTTCTCTCATTTTGATCCTCTCTATATGGATGGCTGCACCCATGCCGTGGATCTATTTCATATGATCCCTTCATTCGGATGGCTACGTCCATGCCGAGGATCCATTCACATGATCCTATTATTGAAGGATAGTTGTGCCTATACCATGGATTCATGTATTTTCATCAGAGATTTCAGTTACGTATAAATATCTATGCTTAATTTGCAGGTATCCTAATGGCAGCGTCTAGTTCCTTGCACATACTTATAAAGCATTTCACCCCTCATTTATGTTCAGAATTCATACTTTAGGGGGCATCTATTACACAACAATTTGTCACTATCCTTGTACTCCCCATTCCTCTATCCTAGAGGACCCATACAGTGACCCTTGTGTACTTTCCAAGCATCGAATACATACCCCTGAACCACATTTTGTCTGCCAAATCATCTCCCTTTACAACTTTTCTGAAAGTTCCTTGTAAAAGCTTGGTTTTCAAGGTTGGCATTTTCACTCAATGTCTGACCCGTGCCGATAGCGATATTTACACTGAGGCCTGCACTGATCGACGCTATGTCTTAATGTTAGACCCACGCCAATCCTATTTTGGAAATTTTTTAAAATAGAAAGGAAGCTTCCATGACTAGAAGCTTCGTGAGGCAGCGAGCTGGAAGGTTTTTTTGAGGATATGGCCAAGGAATTCCCCTTTGGGCTTCTTGTTCCCAAGAAATAGGAACTACTATAAATGATAAGCTCTTTTCCCATCATTTGAGGGCCCATAACCTCCTCCTCCATTGTTATATAAGGATACCTCCTTTATCTCTACAACCTTAGTTAGAAATCATAGAGAGAAGAAGCAATCATAGCTTCGGGAGAATAGTTCAGAGTGTGATTGCTTGTGTGTGTTGAGAACATAGTGAGATCTTGGACCTTTGTTCATGAGGGTGTGGAAAACGTGCTTGGATACAAAGCTGCTGAAGGAGAGCCTCAACATCAAGGCTTGGTTGTAAACTCCCATTTTCTTTATCATAATAAAATGCATCTGATGTTTATCTTCCACTCTTGTTTACATTTATAATGAGATTTATAGCATTCCTTGATCAGTTAGATAGGTTGTAATTGTTTTATGTTTGTCGTGGTTTTATGCTTGTCGTGGTGTCTTGAATTTCTGTACGGGTAATCGAACGTTGGTAGTAGCATGTATCGAGCTTGAGAAG
This sequence comes from Pinus albicaulis, assembly GCA_034641835.2. Lineage (NCBI taxonomy): Eukaryota > Viridiplantae > Streptophyta > Pinopsida > Pinales > Pinaceae > Pinus > Pinus albicaulis. The sequence continues at coordinate 1,450,881,039 of CM076572.1, read as the reverse complement.
AGTAAAGGGTCAAGAAACTTTGACGGAAGATGACAACATAGCATTAGGACAAGGTAGGTCATCTTCCTTGCTCTAAATTTCATTTAGAATCTAGGAAGGTAGATGTTAGTATGTTCTCGTAGTTGCTAGACCCACCCTAGGGATAGAGGGATCACCTCTGTCCGCAGAGGGGATTTACTTGGACAACACTCGCTCAACCTACTCCGCAGGTACCACCTGCTCAACCTCAAGGCGCTACTTACCCTCCTCAAGGTCAATTTCAGGCTATATATAGTGGACCCCAAGGTTTCACTTGTTACCTTGAAATTCAATCCCAGATGATGTATAATCCACCTCAAGGCAATGCTTACATTCCACAGTAGAATCCATATGTTTCTCAGTAAGGACCTTAATGGCATGCTCAGAATCAGTATCCTTGTCCTCAACCCTAGTATGGGCAGAACTATAAAGCTTATAACCCCTATGGAAAAAATTCTCCAGGACAAAACATATGGGGGCAAAATTTCTTTCAACATAGGTGGAATGTTAACATTGTTCCTTATCAATGACCTCCAATGCCTTTTAATCCTCAATTGTCATTTCTCGCTACGTTGGAACTACCCAATGTGTCAAAGTTGACGAATGATCCAATCCTTCATAACTCGTATTGGCCTCTAGTTCCAACCAAAATTCTTGGTGATTGTCCTAAGTTTGAAGGCAAGTCTAGAGAAGACCCTCAAGCGCACGTTATGACATACCATCTTTGGTGTTCCTCTAACTCTTGGGTTGACGATACTATCTGACTCCGGCTTTTTCAATGGACTCCTATGCATGCCACTGCCAAGTGGTACATCGAGTTATCTCGTGGCATATTTTAGGATTTCAATTCTTTAGCCATGGTGTTTCTCACACACTTTCAATTACTGATTCGATATGAAATTGGGACACATCTCCTTAGATCCTTGAAGAAAGATCGAGCTACCCATATCTCAGATCACATTCATGAATGGAGGCGTCATCGTTGTCTGATCAAGTTTGAAATCCCTAATCAACTTCTAACTGATTCAGTTACTACCTCCTTCATTAGTCCTATTGCTAAGGACATTGATATGGGGGCATGCGTCACTGAAGAAAAAGTCATTGCTCATGCCCAGTACCTTAATCTTGTGTACTCTCAGTCCGGCATGTTATATGATCTCTTGCCTGATGCTCCTAGACCTGGAACTTCCAAAGTGTTATCACTTAGTAATTTCTCAAGGTTAAAGAAAGAACTCACCGAGGTAACCACAAACCTACTTTTAAGCTTTAGGATCTAGCCTTCCTAATGCTCAGAGAGGGCTCTCTCTATAATATTTAACTTTGTTTTTATATTTGATTTTAGGCTAGTTATATAGGGAAAATTGGTTTTGAGATTTGGCTTGGTTTGGTGGGAAAAATCACTTAATGAGATGGATAGTTATAGATCTGTTTTTCCATTAGGAAAATGGAGTCAATGTGTCAATCATATAGGTCAGGATCAAGGTCTAAAGTCAAATATTTTTATGGAAAGATAGTAGAGTTACTCAATATATTTGAGGCTGATTGGTGAAGTTGTTTAATCGGGATAAAGAGTAATCAAGGATTCTTTAATCCAGATAAGGAGTGTAGATGATAGAGGTCATTCGAAAGAGGGAGAAATTAAGGGTTCCCTACTCTGGAAATCAGCAGAAAACATTAAAATGAAAACTAGTAAATAACAGAGTGCTTTTAACGAATTATGATATATCTTTTCCTAATTTCACATTAAAATTTTAGAAAACATTTATGTATAAATGGTAAACATAAGAAGATTTAATAAATAAGAGTAGAAAATACTTCACTTGAGTAGCCCAACACATGAATCATGAAACATGATGCTTTATTGATTTGATCCAGCCTGCTGACTAGAAACTTAGTACAAAAGCCCTTCAGGTACAAAAATATTGACTATAGAAATCTCTAGAAATTTATTCCACAATAATACTTCAAAGAGTGAAGTATTTATACAATTTTTTTTTAAAAATATATTAGAAAAATCATAGGAATTTTCTAAGGAAAATAAAATATCTATTACAAAAATATAGTGACAGCTCCTTAACAACTTGCAAGCTATCCTATTTATCCAAATAAAACAAAAATGTTGTTTGGATTGGGTGCAGTTGGCTGTTGTGTTGTCTTCAATGCTGGCATAAGATCTTTTAATCTATTTTGTAACTTTATCTTCTCATCTGATACTCTTTTTCTGATATAATTTACCTCTGATACTCTTTCATCTGTTGTTTTGACTAGTTTACTGCTGTAAAATTATGTTTTTACTATGTAAAAACAACAATCTATTTTTCTTCCTCTTTCACTGTAAAACTGTATTTTACAGTAAATCAGTAAGATTTTGCCAAAATTCTTCATTAGGTAACTTGATCTTGGTAAGTTTTCTATAATTTTCATCAGCATCTGTGTATCTAACAAAGGTTGGTTTGACCACAAAGAGATGTTTTATCTCATGCTGCAAATAAAACAAATCTTCAATTCTTTTGTGCAACACTTTTCCTGTAGGTACTCCTTGCCAATCTACCTTTTTTGCTTGTTATTTGGCAAAATATCTGATATTCTTGTTGTAATACTCCTATTTCATGAGTTTATCATTTAAAACTAGAATGTTTGGCAAGCCTTTTTGCATTAATATCTCAAAATTTACCATAAATATAGTTATGGCTAAATCCATGTTTTGACACTTCTCTTCAAGCTGCTTCACCAAGTTTTTCTTTGAAATTACCTTTCTCATTTCAAGAATTTTTTCAGTTCTATCAGTTATCCCTATCTCATCCAATTTTTGTTTGTTTTTGGTGTTAAGAAACTTGATTATTTCTTGGGTCTCTTCAAGCTTGGCACCAAGTTCTTCCTTTCTCTTCACAATTTCTTCTTTGGCTACTTTAACCAAGTCTTTTTGTTCATAAATGACTTGAATTGATGGCCAAGTGTCATTTAATGAATCAATAATATTAGACCACAACTGATTTTTTATGTAAGTCATTGGTTCATCTAAAGTAAACTCTGCTTCAACTTTCTTCAACAGTTCACTTACTATTTTTCCTTTATGTTCTTCTGTTTTAGCATTAATTTGAGCTAATTTCTTAGCATCTTCCAAGTTCTTGATTTGTTCTTTCAACCTATTGATCTCATTATTTTGAATTTACATATCTTCCATAGCTTTTATGAGGTTGCTGGCCGCATCTGTTTGTTGCACTGCTGAAGTAGATGATTCTGTAGCTGAAGTAGTGGAAGAAGTGATTGGCACAGTTGTGGCCAATGGGATTTTTGGTGGTAACTCCTCTACTAAAGTTGAAGGAACCGTAGTAGTTACCATGGGGATGACTGTGGGAGGAGAATTTTGAGTTTTTGTAGCTTCTTTCTCTTGGAAAAGCTTGTCCATTTCTATCTCCATTTCCTTAATCTGTGTTGTCATTTGTAGTATGAGACTAATGATCTCATATTTCTATTTTTCCTCTTGCAGAATCTCTTTAGTCTGTGGATGTTTTGTTAGAGGAAGCTTCAATTGTTTTATAAGTGCTACTATGTCAGCATTTTTCTTCTTTATCATTTCTTCTGTAGCTTTTATATTATCAGGGTCATACCCTACTTCAATTACCAGTTCTTCTAAAGACTTGATTCTAGTGTCTTTAGCATAGGAAGAGGCTTTTTTAGTCCTAATATGATCTCTCAAATTTGTTATGGTATTCTGAAGCTTCTGGGCACTCATTGCCTTTGTAGTCATAATAGAATAAAGTATTTCAGAGCTCTGCTTATGAAACTCAATTTGACCTAAAGGATGAATACTATCTACTGGTACTTCTAAGTCAGCTTTCTTATAATCTGCTACTGTTGTAGGTTTAGGCACTGTTGGCTGTAGCACTGTCATAAGAAATTTATTGTTGGTGTAATCAAAGGCTCAGAGTAATCTGTTTTGATTTCCTGGAGTCTAATTTAGATACTGTGAATAAATCTCATTTTTCAACTCTTCATTCTTGGCCTTAATTTCTTTATATTTCTCTTTGATATCCAGGTTTGTATTCTCTGCTTGCTATGATGAGGATGCCTCCATGATTTGTTTTTTTTCAATCATTTGAGTGTCTAAAGTATCATTTTATTGTTCATTCACAATAAATGTAGCAACATCTATGTTTTTCTCTGTGTTTTCTTCATTTAGCACCTCAATTGTTTCTTTTTCCTTGTTCACTGGATTGAGATTAGGTTTCTTATTATATCCGATCTTGAATCTAGTCTCTGTTGTTGTTTCAGCTATATAGGTTCCCTCTTCTTTGACTCTTTTTGTAGTTTTGTCCTCTTGATTTACAATTTTCAAGGTGTGACTAGTATCACCCTATTTAACTGTTTCCATCAAGGTATTGTCCAACCATTTTGTTTGATTGGCAAACTATTAAATCTCAGGCCTTTTATCATGGATATAAGGGGTTAACTTGCATTTTACCCCCATTTTACTAAGTATTCCATGAGGATCATAATTCCACAAGAAACTCTCTTCAAATTTATATTCCAGTAACTGTTTTTCTGCCTCTGTACCTACATCCCTGTGATTGCAAATGAAAGGAACCACCTGGTTCTTTAACTTGAATTGAGTCTTCTTTTTGGCAACCAAGAAGTTTATAGAGTCTGAATTGAGAATTTGTCTTATGTAATCTAAGGAAAAAACTCTCATTAGCAAGTATTTTGGCAATTTATAGGGCAAAAGGTTTGACCCATAATCTCTAATCTCTATATGATGTTGGTAAAGGTGCCAATCTCTAGTTCTGCTTTGTTCTAATAGTTGTAACACTTTCTTTATCTCATTACTTATCCTTGGCTGTACACTTTTTGTAAGCATGTTTATCAATGGATGAAAAAAACAATCTATGAAATCCACATAAGTGAATTCTGTTGATTCTTTTCTAATTAGAGAGGTCCATAAAATGACTGATAATGGATTACCTTCTACATCCAATTTCTGAAGGTTTATTGGGAATTTATCTACTTGGAAGTAAAGGGACATGTGAAAGAGGAAGGATGAATATCTAAAAACTCATTCAGTGGGTAATTTCACAAGATGATCATGGATATTATGAGCTATGTATTCAACATATTTATAAATGATAGAAGGAGGTTTACCAGGTACAAAGGTAGATAGAAAACCAAGTATTGACTCATCAGTGTGCTCATCGGTAAAATAACCTAGGATAAAGGATAACATTGAAATGGCATGCCTTGATCCTTGAGGAAATTTGGAAGTAGAATAGGGAGAGTTTATCTTTGGGATTTCAACATATGCAGGCATGAATGTTTGGAAGATTTGAAGCCTCTTAGGAAAGTCTAACTGAATATAAATATTTGTAAGAGCTTCTATGGATAATGGGATTGCATTGGGATCTGGTTTCAACTGAAGCATTAGGTTTATATACTCCGCAGTAATAGTGAATTAAACTTCTTTGTTAGCATCAACCATAGCTCTTTGGTCAGGGGAATAATAGGTTTGAAACATCCTAATGACTTTTGGACACTGATGAGTATGTGGGACTACATATTTGGGTAAATTGGACTCCCAAATATGAACTTCAACTCCCTGATCTAAGGATTTTTCTAGACTCCAACAGTGGAGATCTAAAAGGTTGAATTCTATCACTCGATCAGTTATTTTGTAATTAACATCAGCTAAGGGTGTATGTTCAACATATAAAATAGGAGGATGTAGTGGATTTATAACAATGGTGCTTTTTGAAGACATTTATGGGTTTAATTTTGACAATTTTTAGCCTTCTGGATGCTTAAAACTTTGTTTTTAGGCTTTTTGTACTCTTCTGTAAGTTGAAACTATTTATAGAAGGTATTTCTGGCTTTAATAGAGGTCTCTTTGAATAGAAAAAGGTAAAATTAGGCTTTATTTTGGTTTAAACTTTCAATTTGGTTCTAAAATTGATCTTCAAGCTCTTTTACAGACTCAGAAAATGTATAACAAGGGTTTTTCTGCTTTTATTTGATAAAATGGACTAAAAATAGTTTAATTCAAGCACGGAAGGATTCTGAGTATTTGCAAAGGATTTGAATTAGTCAAGGGTTTTCTAGGGTCCGCAAAAAGGCTTAAAATATCTTCAATTTTGAAAAAACGAGTTATAGTATTTGAAATTGAGGTTTTATCAAGGTTTTCTACATAAAATACTTTCTTTGAAGAAAATTAAGGTCTTTCTATAGACAAACAAGGTTTATAGCGATCAAATTTACAGATTTATCTCATTTAGATGACAGGAAGGTTACTTTTTTCGAAGAATACCTATTTTTTGTAGGTATTTTGGTCTTGAAACAGGGTTTCTGAGGCGTCAGAGAGTTTTCTGAAGGTTGTTGAAATCATTTGGAAGTAGAATGGAGGCTTTAGGCAGTATTAACAACAATTAAAATGGATTTCTGGTTCTTTGAGTACTTAAGCAAAGGGAAATGCCGTATTTTTCAATCGGAGATGGTTAAAGGCGCAAAAAACTCAGAAAAAGGGTTAAAACGTATGTTTTGGTAGTTTTATAGAACATTCGGGTTTAAACAGAAAATGCATTCAATGTGGTCAAGTTAGAGGGAAGGTGGTTTTGGCACCAGGAGGGAAAATACCATCAACGGTTATCACACGATTGAAGGGTGGTTTACGGTTTTTAGCCAGCGAATGCGATCCAATTATTGAGTGCTGCGTGGAGGAGAGAGATGACGGGAATACAACCTATTTCGCAAATCTCAAATTGATTAAGTATAGCGTTATTGAAATTGCGATATCGCATATGGTTCGTCGGACTGAGTTAAGGAGATGCAAACGATGGAGGTTGAATGGTGAATTAGCTCGGCATATGGGGCGTGGGGCCTGGGAGATCTTATATATGACGGGGTTAATTTTATACGTTTTAAAACATAGTTTTAAATGCAAAAACTAATGTTTTAATGTAATGGGCGGGATATATGAATCTACACAGTAAATAGGTGATTTACATGTGTATTGTGACCTTTGGTAGGTTTTATTATATATGTTTTATTAAACTATGGGGGATCGGAAAAATATTTAGTACATGGGTATTAAAACCATAGTTTAAACATTAATATAGTGGGTTCGAGGTATTTAAAAGCAAATGAATTAATATAAATACGGGGTGGGGGTGGGAGAGGTATTTATAAGGGAATTAATAAAATAAATTAGTTGTTAATATGAAATGAAATGTGAGCTGAAATACATATAAATAAACTAAGCAAAGTGTAAAATAAACATTTGAGCACAATGATTGTCCCATTTTAAATATTTACACTTAATACTTAGAATAAATAGTATTTTTTGGGTTTTTTGAATGTTTTTACATGAAATGAGATTAGTTAAAGGGGATTTTTACTTTCCCTAAGAAAAAGGTGTTTTAAGTTAGGAAAAGGGTTTTTATTTTAGGAAAAGGGTGATTATGTTGAGGAAATAGGTTTTTTATGAAGAGAATCCAATACTTATTACCAATCAGTTATTAAGCCTTGGGTCCAGTCCCAACAAAAGTCAGAGAAATGCTCGAAGCGTTTTTAAGTGAAGGTTTTGAATACTAAGTACTTTGAGGGAAGGGGCAATTATTAATTTTGCCTGATGATGTTTATTACATGCCTTATGCAATTGATTTCTACCTACCCATCATTATTCTAACATTTTTTCATTATTTTCATGAGTGCATTTAAGCTTTCAACCCTAAATCCATTTTTCTTTTAAAACAGAAAACTATCTAAATCTAACTTTATTTCATTCGAGGGCTCAGATTAAACTGTTGAGCTCCTCATTTATTCTCTAACTGTTTACTTATTTGTCCAGTTTAAACTGTTTGACAGATCTTTATTCTCTATCTATAAACATGAAATTCAAAGCATGTAAAAGTTAAGATTAAACTATTTAACTCATCATGGATTATGGCATTTTGGAAAAGCTGTACATAATCATTATTTTTGTAGTAAAAGTAAATAGTAGTGGAATTTTGACTTGCATCACTTTCATGTCTTATTCTTATCTCTTTTTTTGCTTTTGGGGTCCATTCTTTATTATTTTTGATCTTTTATTTTCAAGTCCTTTTATGTTTCTCTTAGGAATTTTACCCTTTTTTCATTTTTTATTACTTTCAAATATGGGAAAACAACTTGCAGAAAGCAAGGTATGTACATATTTACAAGACTAATCAAAGTCAATTAAAAAATTATGAATCCTATTATTATAGGACTCTAACAATGGCTCCACATGGGGATATCATCTCCTTGTGAGATGTCAAGAACACTGTCGACTAGTAGCTTGATCCATTGGGCCAATCTCAAACATGCATATGCTGTGACTGAAAACTCTTGAACTGAATTTACACTTTTTTCTGCAAACTGAAATATGAAAAGACACTGAACTGAAACTAAAAATATGCTCAGAATTATGAGCTTATTTGCACTCATCTACCTATTCTAATCTACTAATAATCTTGTTGAATCAGGCAATACAAAAATGCCAATGAAGCTAGTCAAGTAGTTGTAGAAATGAATGAATAATTTGACTGCTTGTCATCAAACTTGGAAGCATAACTTGATCACGTGTCTTCATAATAAAAGATATGATGTGTAATGGAAACTCCTAATTTATTCGATCCTCATAGAGAAAACATGTTTGCAGACTTGTGCTAAAAATAATCTCCATATAATTTTCTATAGGATCATCAAAAGCATAATGTATGATTTGTGCTTCTAGGTCTTCAATGGCTAATTGATTAGTTGTATCATTAATATTAAAACTTGAAACTATTTCTGCAGTCTTGTACTTGAAATTATAATCATCCTAAATATGCAAATCAAAAGGTAGTACAATTTCCTCTTGCTTTGGAAAAGGAAGATTTTCCAAGAATTCTTTAGGATCTCGGAAATTATAAGACTGAATTTGAGAATGCAAAAGTTTAATGCCATTTTCATATTTTTCAGAAACTAAATCAAGAAAACATATTTTAAGTTGAGGAGAACATTTTCTTGATTTCAAAATAAGAAATAGAGCTCTTAGAAAATCCTCATCGAGCTGGAATTCTAATAACCCATCCCTAAATTCATTGAAAATCTCATGAGATGAAAAGGTTTGCCACACACCTTGTCATCTTGTATCACCATTAATGATTTGGAATATGGAATCTTTGTTTATGGAGTTTCTTTTGAACTCTGAAGCTCTGTATCTTGGAAAATGGAGTCGCCAGGTGGATGATTTTAACCTTTGTATGCTTGATCACTGTCCATCATCATAGATCAGATCTGAACCTGTAAAATATTTCTGAAGAAAATGATAGCCTTCCCCAGTATGGTCACCAATATGTTATCACTCAGTAATTTCTCAAGGTTAAAGAAATAACTCATCGAGGGAACCACAAACCTACTTTAAAGCTTTAGGATCTAGCCTTCCTAATGCTCAGAGAGGGCTCTCTCTATAATATTTAACTTTTTTTTTTATATCTAATTTTAGGCTAGTTATATCGGGAAAATTGGCTTTGAGATTTGGTTTGGTTTGGTGGGAAAAATCAATTAATGAGATGGATAGTGATATATCTGTTTTTCCATTGGGAAAATGAAGTCAATGTGTCAAGCAGATAGGTTAGGATCAAGGTCTAAAGTCAAATATTTTCAGGGCAAGATAGAAGAGTTACTCAAGATCTTTGAGGCTGATTGGTGAAGTGGTTTAATCAGGATAAAGAGAAATCAAGGATTCTTTAATCCAGATAAGGAGTGAAGATGACAAAGGTCATTCGAAAGAGGGAGAAATTAAGGGCTCCCTGCTCTGGAAATCAGCAGAAAACATCAAAATGAGAACCAGTAAATAACAAAGTGCTTTTAGCAAATTCTGATATATCTTTTCCTTATTTCACATTAAAATTTTAGAAAAAATTTATGTATAAATGGTAAACATAAGAAGATTTAACAAATAGAAGTAGAAATTACTTCACTTGATGATCCAGGTGGAATAATCAGGTACAAGTACAGGTGGCCTGAGTAAAAGGCTCAAAAATCAAAGTGTTCAGATTGTTCTCGAACCAAGTTCAAGTTGTAGATCTCGAAATTCTGAATCCAACGGCGCAGACGGCACTCAATTCCGAGTCCGAATGAAGGAGTTAGAAGCGGTCAAAGTTCCGGGTTGACTTGGTGATGTGGCAGCCTTAAAGACGACGCAATTTGGACCAAATCCGGCCATCGGATTCCGGCAAGCGCAGGCTAGATTCCGGGCGAAATTGTCGCCTGTTTAAATCGCCTCCTTCGGTCCAAAACCGAATTTTCGAAAATGGCCAATTCGTTTTATTAAACAAAAATTATTTAAAAAAAGGGGGTGGCAGGCCACCACCCCCGCCACCCCACAGGACCGCATGTCATATTAAACAAAAAAATATATATATGGGCCGGCGGGCCATGACCCCCGCCGGACCCCACGGCACCACGTTTTAACCACCATATATATATATAACGTATAGTGGTTATGTTAAACAATATAACATACGTTCAAACCACATATGGAATATGTTATAACGTGTAACGCTGGTGGTTGGGGGCGGGCCGCCCAATGCGGGTCCGGCCCCCCAAAAAACAATATAGTATTGTTATTACAAAAAACGTGTGAGTATTTTTGGAGGGGCGGGATTTGATCCCCCGACCTCTCCTTTAACAAATTACTATGTTTTACCAATGTGCCAACGGTGTGACTTGTAAAGTCCGCCCACGATTTTGCATTTAAACTCAGCGTTTTACAGTGCGCCCAGGCATGGAGGAGCAGAGAGCGCGCACGCAGTTCGAGGAGTTTTAATATTTTTTACTGCAGGTGAAGTGGAACCATGAGCCAGAAAAGAGGCAGGCGGAACCTTGATTGAGCTCAACTTTTAGGAGGGCGAAATTTCAACTTTGTCCAAATGGGACAAATTTTATGTCGTTTCAGCACTGCTCAGCGCCACGATTCTGATGGCGTGCTCAGTTTCTGCATCTGAGTTTTCGATTTTCCAGCCACTTTTGGAAGTGGACTATGCCGGTGTCAGATTTTTGCATGTGAGCAGTCGTTTTCCACTTTCTCGACGCCACAAGATTGATGGTGTTTTCAGATTCTGCCGCAGAGCTTCTCAGCCTTCAGCAAATGGCAGCATGAGGTATATGAGGTGATTTCCATGTACTTCTTTCTTTATTTTCTCGTTGAGATGCATTATGTCTTGTAGATCCCGGTTGATACATGAGTTGAGGGATCTTGCTTTGTGTTGTTTTTGATGTACTTTCAGCTATGGATTTGTGTCATGTATGAGCCCCTTTTATGCCACATTGGCGGGATGCTCTTATTTTCTGTGTATTGTTGAGATCCCTTGTTTGCCAGGATTGGCGGGATACTCTTGTTTGCTACATGTCAGCTATGGTCATACTGATAGGAGTCTTTCTTTATGTATGAGAGTTCCGCAGTGGAACATCTCTTAAAGAAGTCAAGCCACTCCTGCGTGAGGGCAATTTTTCCTTGTATGTCATAGTGAAACACATCCATGTACATCTCTTCTTACAACACATAATGCAGCGGCCTACACCACCTTGACACCGAGGCCCGGAGATGTAGTCCCTCCTGGACGAACTCCGTCATCAAACGACGTGTTCTTATGATTGCTGATCTTGTTCATTTATGTTCCTCTTATTTACAGCTACAGTTGTTCATTTGAGTTCTTTAACGTCTTTAAGTAAATGCAATTCTATTTATCAGCCGAATTAAAAGGTCTTGGTTAAGGGTATCAAGATTTTACCCTGGATCACTTGAGTAGCCCAACACATGAATCTTGAAACATGATGTTTTATTGATTTATTCTAGCCTGCTGAATTGAAACTTAGTACAAAAGCCCTTCAGGTACAGAAATATTGACTATATAAATCTTCAGCAATTTATTCCACAATAATGCTTCAAAGGGTGAAGTATTTATACAAAAAGTTTTAAAAAATGTCTTAGAAAAATCATAGGAATTTTCTAAGGAAAATAAATCATCTATTACAAAAATATAGTGACAGGTGTTTAACAACTTGCAAGTTGTCCTATTTATCCAAATAAAATAAAAATGTTGTTTGGATTGGGTGCAGCTGGCTGTTGTGTTGTCTTCAATGCTGGCATAAGATCTTTTAATCTATTTTGTAACTTTAGCTTCTCATCTGATACTATTTTGCTGATACACTTTACCTCTGATACTCTTTCATCTACTGTTTTAACTATTTTACTGCTGTAAAATTATGTTTTTATTGTGTAAAAACAACAATATGTTTTTCTTCCTCTTTCACTGTAAAAATGTCTTTTACAATAAATCAGTAAGCTTTTGCCAAAATTCTTCATTAGGTAACTTGATCTTGGTAAGTTTTCTGTAATTTTCATCAGCCTCTGTGTATCTAACAAAGGTTGGCTTGACCACAAAGAGATGTTTATCTCATGCTGCAAATAAAACAATTCTTCAATTCTTTTGTGCAACACTTTTCCTATAGGTACTCCTTGCCAATCTGTCTTTTTTACTAGTTCTTTGGCAAAATATCTTATCTTCTTGTTGCAATTCTCTTGTTTCATGAGTTTATCATTTAAAACCAGAACGTTTGGGAAACCTTTTTGCCTTAATATCTCAAACTTTACCATAAATATAGTTATGGCTAAATCCATGTTTTGACACTTCTCTTTAAGCTGCTTCATCAATTTTTTCCTTGAAATTACCTTTCTCACTTCAAGAATTGTTTCAGTTCTATCAGTTATCCCTATTGCATCCAATTCTTGTTTGTTTTTGGTGTTAAGAAACTTGATTATTTCTTGGGCCTATTCAGCTTTGGCACCAAGTTCTTCCTTTGTCTTCACAATTTCTTCTTTGGCTACTTTAACCAAGTCTTTCTGTTCATAAATGACTTGAATTGATGGCCAAGTGTCATTTATTGAGTCAATAATATTGGACCACAACATATTTTTTATGTAAGTCATTAGTTCCTTTAAAGTCAACTCTAATTCAACTTTCTTCAACAATTCACTTACTCTTTTGGCTTTCTGTTCTTATGTTTTGGCATTAATTTGAGCTAATTTCTTGGCATCTTCCAAGTTCTTGATTTGTTCTTTCAACCTATTGATCTCATTATTCTGAATTGACATATCTTCCATAGATTTTATGAGATTTTTGGCCTCATCTGTTTGTTGCACTGCTGAAGTAGATGATTTTGTAGCTGAAGTAGTGGAAGAAGTGATTGGTACAGCTGTGGCCAATGAGATTTTTGTTGGTAACTCCTCTGCTAAAGTTGAAGGAACTGCAATAGTTACCATGGGGATGACTATGGGAGGAGAATTTTGAGTTTTTGTAGCTTCTTTCTCTTGGAAAAGCTTTTCCATTTCTATCTCCATTTCCTTAATCTGTGTTGTCATTTGTAGTATGAGACTCATCATCTCACCTTTTTGTTTTTCCTCTTGTAGAATCTGTTTAGTCTGTGGATGTTTTGTTGGAGGAAGCTTCAATTGTTTTCTAAGTGCTGCTATGTCAGCATTTTTCTTCTTTATCGTTTCTTCTGCAGCTTTTATATTATCAGGGTCATACCCTACTTCAATTACCAGTTCTTCTAAAGATTTGATTCTAGTGTCTTCAACATAGGAAGAGGATTTTTCAGTCCTAATTTTTTCTCTCAAATTTGTTACGGTATTCTGAAGCTTTTGGGCAGTCATTGCCTTTGTAGTCATAATAGAATAAAGCATTTCAGAGCTCTTCTTATGAAACTCAATTTGACCTAAAGGATGAATGTTATCTATTGGTACTTATAAGTAAAATTTCTTATAATCTGCTACTGTTGTAGGTTTAGGCGCTGTTGGCTGTAACACTGTCATAAGAAATTTCTTGTTGTTGTAATCAAAGGCTGAGAGTAACCTGTTTTGATTTCCTGGATTCTGCTGTAGATACTGTGAATAAATCTCATTTTCAACTCTTCATTCTTGGCCTTAATTTCTTTATATTTATCTTTGATATCCAGGTCTGTATTCTCTGCTTACTCTGATGAGTATGCCTCCATTCTTCTCTATTTTTCAATCATTTGAGTGTCTAAAGTATCATTTTCTTGTTCATTCACCATAACTGTAGCAGCATTTGTGTTTTCTTCATCTAGCACCTCAATTGTTTCTTTTTCCTTGTTCATTGTATTGAGATTAGGTTTCTTATTATGTTTGATCTTGAATTTGGTCTCTGTTGTTGTTTTAGATGTGTAGGTGCCCTATTCTCTGTCTCATTTTGTAGTTTTGTCCTCTTGATTTACAGTTTTCAAGCTGTGACTAGTATCACCCTGTTTAACTGTTTCCATCAAGGTATTGTCCAGCCATTTTGTTTGATTGGAAAACTGTTCAATCTCAGGAATTTTATCATGGATATAAGGGGTTGACTTGCATTTTACCCTCATTTTACTAAGTATTCCATGAGGATCATAATTCCACAAGAAACTCTCTTCAAATTTATATTCCAGCAACTGTTTTGCTGCCTCTGTACCTACATCCGTGTGATTGCAAATGAAAGGACCCACCTGGTTCTTTAACTTGAATTGAGTCTTTTTTTTGGAAACCAAGAAGTTTATAGAGTCTGAATTGAGAATTTGTCTTATGTACTCTAAGGCAAAAACTCTCATTGGCAAGTATTTTGGAAATTTATAGGGAAAAGGGTTTGACCCATAAACTCTAATCTCTGTATGATGTTGGTAAAGGTACCAATCTCTAGTTCTGTTTTGTTCTGACAGTTGTAACACTTTCTTTATCTCATTACTTCCCCTTGATTGTACACTGCTTGTAAGCATGTTTATCAATGGATGAACAAAACAATCTATGAAATCCACATAAGTGAATTCTGTTGAATCTTTTCTAATTAGAGAGGTCCAGAAAATGACTGACAATGGGTTACCTTCTACATCCAATTTCTGAAGGTTTATTGGGAATTTCTCTGCTTGGAAGTAAAGGGACATGTGAAAGAGGAAGGATGAATATCTAAAAACTCCTTCAGTGGGTAATTTCACAAGCTGATCATGGATATTATCAACTATGTATTCAACATAGTTATAAATGATAGAAGGAGGTTGAACAGGAACAAAGGTAGATAGAAAACCAAGTATTGAATCATCAGTGTGCTCATCGGTAAAATAACCCAGGATAAAGGATAACATTGAAATTAAATGCCTTGATCCTTGAGGAAATTCGGAAGTAGAATAGGGAGGGTTTATCTTTGGGATTTCAACAAATGTAGGCATCAATGTTTGGAAGATCTGAAACCTCTTAGGAAAGTCCAACTGAATATAAATCTTTGTAAGAGCTTCTATGGATAATGGGATTGCATTGGGATCTGGTTTCAACTGAAGCATTAAGTTTATAGACTCTGTAATAATAGTGAATAAAAATTCTTTGTTAGCATCAACCATAGCTCTTTGGTCAGGGGAATAATAGGTTTGACACAACCTAATGACTTCTGGACACTGATGAGTATGTGGAACTACATATTTGGGTAAATTGGACTCCCAAATATGAACTTCATCTCCCTGATCTAAGGATTTTTCTAGACTCCTGCAGTGGAGATCTAAAAGGTTGAATTCTATCAATGGATCAGTTATTTTCTAATCAACATTAGCTAATGGTGTATGTTCAACATCTACAATAAGAGGTTGTAGTGGATTAATAACAATGGTGCTTTTTGAAGCCATTTATGGGTTTAATTTGACAATTTTTAGCCTTCTGGATGCTTAAAACTATGTTTTTAGGTCGTTTGTATTCTTATGTAAGCTTAAACTATTTATAGAAGGTATTTATGGCTTTAACAGAGGTCTCTTTGAATATAAAAGAGGTAAAATTAGGCTTTCTTTTGGTTTAAACTTTCAATTTGGTTCTAAAATTGATCTTCAAACTCTTTTACAGACTCAAAAAATGTATAACAAGGGTTTTTCTGCTTTTCTTGGATAAACTGGACTAAAAATAGTTTAATTCAAGCATAGAAGGATTCTGAGTTTTTGCAAAGGATTTGAATTAGTGAGGGGTTTTCTAGGGTCTACAAAAATTCTTAAAATATCTTCAATTTTGAAAAAACAAGTTACAGTATTCGAAACTGAGGTTTTATTAAGGTTTTCTACATAAATACATTCTTTGAAGGCAATTAAGGTCTTTCTGTAGACAAATAGGGTTTATAGTGATCAAATTTACAGATTTATCTCATTCAGATGATGGGAAGGTTACTTTCTTCGAATAATACCTATTTTTTGCAGGTATTTTGGCCTTGAAACAGGGTTTCTGAGGCATCAAAGAGTATTCTGAAGGCCGTTGAAGTCCTTTGGAAGTAGACTAGAGGCTTCAGGCTGTCTTAGGAGCAATTAAAATGGATTTCTGGTTCTTGGAGTACCTAAGAAAAGGGAAATGGCATCTTTTTCAGTCGGAGATGGTCAAACACGCAAAAAACTTAGAAAAGGGTTTAAACATATGAATTGGCATTTGTAATGTTCCATTTTCGGGAATTTCTGCTATAGGTTCCTCAAGGACGCTGTATAAGGAAAGCAGTGTAAAAAAAAGTCAAACTGGGACTTGGATCCCTCTGTTTACCCTTCATAAATTACTCTCCCAGAAGATAAGCTCAAAGAAATAAGCTTAGAGGGTTTATACAGATCTCCCCAAACTAGATCTCTTAGAAAATGCTCAATGATAGAACTTACAACAATATATGAACATAACCATTAAACTTTGCAAATCTGAATGTAACATAAGATGAGATATAATACATCAAATCATTATATCATTATATCAACAATAATATACAGGAAAATCATGAGGGACAAGCCACTCAAGCTATGAGAACCAATCTCTAATGATCAAGCAATGAAATACATGAGTTGCTACAATTGCACAGAATGCCGGAAAGCAGTGACTGCGTTGTATCTATGAGGGTAGCAGCTGCTGAATGTATACAAAATGATAATATGGCTGATACATAAAAATAAATGCCCAGGAATAGAAGAATGGGCTCTAATACAAGAATTCTAGCCAATCTAGAAGAGATTGCTAGAAATGCTGGAGAAAGTACAAATATGACAAATAGCTTGTCACTGCAAGTGAATCAAAATGAAAATGAGGCTGTAGCAGATTTGATATGATGATTCCCTCCTCTATTAGTGAATCTAAGCAAAAGGCTGATCCCTTTACTTAGATACCACCCCTCTTGATGAGCTCTAATGAAATATCCAACACTGCATGCATAAAATAACGCAATTTCTACCCTAGACTGCACTGTGAGAGATGGTGAGTGATTGGCCTGGTGCCAAAGATCTGAAATGTAGCCCGAGAGTCTTCTTTGCTGCTCCTCCAAGGAATATACAAGATCTCCACTGAAGAATGAGTCGAGGAATGACTCTATGAGTTCCTCCATTGCTGCACCCAGCAACACAACGTTTTCTACTGCAGAAATAACGCCTAGCTGAAAGGATAAGCTTGGCCAAATTCCGGAATGAGGAAAAGGAGCTCAAACCCTCTCCTTCCTTGAGGATGAGGTAGGGATTCCCGACCAGGAACACCCTTTGGGTGAAGAACACTACAACCCTGCTAAACAGCCGGGGATGCAAGTCTTTGCAGACCCAACGAAAATAATAAGCTAATGCATAATGAAAATGGGCTACCATCTCCTCCTTATAAAGCAAATAAACTCTTCTCACCATGGGTCCCATTCACACTTGCTTCTAGCTCAAGCAAGTGGAGCCTCCACTAAAACTACATTGCCCAACTAGGTTCAATGTATTTAGACAGTTTTAGTTGACTTGGTCAAAATGACTAGATCAAGCATGATCCAATCCCGTTCACACCATGTGGTGCTCAATTCAGCTGCTTTATTATTCCTCCTTTCACACAAGGAGTGTTATTTCTCCATCAAAAGGGGTTAAGGTGTCTCCTTGCCCATTTTATTAAACAAAATGAAAATATGCAAACTATAATGTTCCTTTTAGCTTGAGGCTAAAAATTGGGAACATTACAGTCCTCCCCTCCCACATGTTGCTTGTCCTCAAGCAATTTCAAAGAGAGAACAAAATTCCTCCCCCTTTTCTCTTGTGGCCTCCTCATCAAAATCCTCCACCACTGCTCAAAATATCCTGCAACAAATCTGTCCTCCAATGCTCCCTCCCAAGTATGCAAACCGGAATGGTGCACATCATGGAAAGATAGAAGGTGTAGGTGGAAACCTTCTTGCTGTGCTATGGACTCCTTAAGGTAGGAGTGACGACATGCATGGGAAAAATGTATCCCCGATTATGATCCTCTCATCCATTCTATCATCCAAATATAAATCTCAACCCTGGTATATGCGATGTGTTGGGGTTGAATGGAGAGTTGGGCTTTTGATTCCAAGGTGTTTCTCCCTCCATTTGTGGTACACATGGGGTTGCCTTTGTCCTTGGGCTGAAATGATATGGCCTCCAAGAATGGCCCAAGCTCCCCCATCAAGTAAATCAACCATGAAGTGCCTCTTCAAGTTCTCCAAGTGTTTTTTCCCACAAGAAGAGAAAAGAAACAATGTGGAAATCATGCTCCCAATGGGCTGTCCCAAAATATACAACACTCTCACAATAGTGCTCCTTGTGAATGTATGAATATCAGCAATACAAGGAGGAAATATGCAATAAAAACAAGCTGTCATGAGACAACTAGAGAGTGGTTCATAGTTCCACTCATGGAACCAGCGCAGTGTACCTTTGGCCTGCATCAAAACATAAATTAACAAGTGCTTTTCCAGCCACTTGTTTGCTGCCACAAACATCTCATAAGATGGAAACATGAAAATACAAATTCGTGCCAACGATGCACACAAAGAAATATGTGGCTTCCCCCACTACCCATCATAAAAATAGCCACTACCATCGCTGCAATGGGCCACAAGTACATCATAATAAGGAGCATAAGGAGATGTGATCATCCTTAGCTCATCAAGATGCTCATATAAAGTAAAGGAAGGTAAACCAAAATGAAACATATACCTTCTTTACCCTGTACTCCGGTCCTTGAGCTGAAATGGCTCATCTAAATGCTCTCCCTCACCTCCAATGAATAGGGAAATGGTTGTGCCAACCTCTCCAAAATCATACGGGCTATGAATCTGTCCATATGATGATATAGATCATGCTGAATGCCCTCCCAAATGAACTCTTCTAGCAAAGTAAAATATGCATCAAAGTGCATAGCTAGGAAGCCCTCATGTGTTGCATGTAATAGTTTCTCCTTGAGACTAGATGCCCTAGTCAAGAAGATTCTGCCATAACAATAGATGACCATAACATCTACCATGTATCTGTCATCTCCATTCAGGTCATCCAAAATCATGCATGCACCTAGATCCTGGGAGTACTCTACCAAGAGCTGAGTCCTCCAACACGGATCAATCCTCCTCATAGACAGCGCTGGTGATTTGCAATGTGATGCTCCCCTCATGTTGCTGCCTGCTACTTTGACATCCCCCATGCCAAATTCATCCTCCAAAATGCTTCCATGCCCATCATGCAGCTGCTTATGCTCAAATAGTAATGGTGATCTTGGGAAGTTAGCCTCCCATGAGGAGCTGTCATCCAAAAGGGATCTCCCAATCCGGGTCAGTGTAAGCATGAGTAACCTGCATCTACTCCCATGTGTGAAAGAGTCCTCCCTCAAAGGAAGTATCCTCTTCCCCATAAAATATGTGGAGAAGTCATCCTGCATCATGAAGATTCCATCCTCCATCCCTGTAGCAAACTCTGTCAACGCAGCATAACTGATGAGAGTGGGTGATACTGAAAATGAGATAATGTCTCTCTCCTCCTTGGGTTTACCCCAAACTCTCTGCACTCTGTTGGACTCCTCCAATGTCTTCACCTCTCCAGAATCCAAGAGTGGTGAACCAAATGACAAGATGCCTCTCATCAGCTCTAGATCAGGTGGCCTCCGAGGTGAATTCCTCCATATAGTGAGACATCAAGTTCAGAAGTGGACTGTATGTATAAGAGGACTAATTTTTCGATCTCTCCACTGTGCTGTACAGTATCCTTATCTTGTGAAAATAATTTCTAGAATATATAAGGGTGTATCAACCCTTGATGTTGATCCTTCTCTTCTTCCTCCATCTTAAAATCCCTAATAGCTGCTACATATGACTCCAAAATTGTGCCATGCTTCCCACATGTTAAAATATTTGGAACTCCTTGAAAAGATACAAGGGCTCCTCCCGTGGAAGCAATGGCTCCCCTTTCACCTCCATGTGGTGATGAATCTCCTCCTAATGGGACAACGCTGTTGGATCTCTCATGCTCATCCTCTCCATCAATAAGTGAGATTACCTCATCATCAAGGAGTGACCCTAGATCTTGGTCATCTCTTGAAGGAAGTACCTCCATGACTTCACAAATGGAAGAGGGCCCTTCACACAATGGGGATCTTTCCCTTAGCAAGCCATCATACATGTCTTCATCCCCTTCGGAAATAAGGAATGGAGTTTGTTTCATGTTTCCTCCCAATGCATGCAAAGTGTTTGATATTTTGACACATAGAGATTCATAATGATTTTCATCAAATTTTCTCACCAATCCTTTAGTGAATCCATCATATGATTCTACATTTGCATGATGATATGAAACAGAACAATCATGAGCCATACCTTTGAGTTGCAGCGCTGCTACTCCAATGGCCTCATCTCCTTCCTCCATCCTCCTGGTAGTGCAAGTGGGAAATGGATTGCACTGTGGATCTTCATGTGGGGCTAAATGCTCACACCCATCATAATAATAGCTAGGGCTTTCTCCATCCACAAACCCTCTCAGAAAACCTTTCTAGTTTTCCCTTTCAATCTCCTCAAGATCTTCAATGATACCCTCCATGGTCTGGAAAAGAAGAAGGGAAACCTCCTCTTTTGTCATTCCTCTTTTTCTGTACATCTCCTCTTTTAAATGAAGAGCTTCTCCTTCTAATGGAATTTTATCTTGGGCTACACAGTTGTAAAGTTCCCTTCTCAGGAATATCAAAATTCTATTCCAGAGATTGACTGTAGGGGAATTTACTGGACATGTCACCTTTGAAAAAAAGGATGAGATCTAGAGGCTACCTGGCTAACTGCAGACTCTTCCTATAGAGCTTAAAACATTCCTCCTTTAGGGAGTCAGCACTTTGACTTAAAGCCACAGGCTAAGTGAAAGATCATGCTCTGATACCACTGTGATGTTCCATTTTCGGGAATTTCTGCTATAGGGTCCTCAAGGACACTGTGTAAGGAAAGAAGTGTAAAAAAAATTTAAACTAGGACTTGGATCCCTCTTTTTACCCTTCATACATTACTCTCCCAGAAAATAAGCTCAAAGAAATAAGCCTAGAGGGCTTATACAGATCTCCCCAAACTAGATCTCTTAGAAAATGCTCAATGAGAGAGCTTACAAAAATATATGAACATAACCATTAAACTCTGCAAATCTGAATGCAACATAAGATGAGATATAATAAAGCCAATCATTATATCAGTAATAATATACAGGAAAATCATGAGGGAAAAGCCACTCAAGCTATGAGAACCAATCTCCAATGATCAAGCAATGAAATACAGGAGTTGCTGCAATTGCACAAAATGTCGGAAAGAAGTGACTACGTTGTCTCTATGACGATAGCAACTTCTGAATGTATAAAAAATGATAATATGGCTGATACATACAAACAAATGCCTAGGAATAGAAGAATGGGCTCTAATACAAGAGTTCTAGCCAATCTAGAAGAGATTGCTAGAAATGTCGAAGAAAGTACAAATGTGACAAATAGCTTGTCACTGCAAGTGAATCAAAATGAAAATGAGGCTGTAGCAGATCTGATATGATGATGCCCTCCTCTGATAGTGAATCTAAGCAAAAGGCTGATCCCTTTACTTAGATACCACCCCTCCTGATGAGCTCTAATGAACTCTCCAACACTGCCTGGATAAAATAACACAGTTTCTGCCCTAGAATGTGCTATGAGAGATGGTGAGTGATTGGCCTGGTGCCAAAGATCTGAAATGTAGCCCGGGAGTCTCCTTTTCTACTCCTTCAAGGAATATACAAGATCTTCGCCGAAGAATGAGCCAAGGAATGACTCTATGAGTTCCTCTGTTGCTACACCCAGCAACACAATTTTTTCTGCTGCAGAAATAATGTTGTAGCTAAAAGGATAAGCTTGGCCAAATGCCGAAATGAGGAAATGGAGCTCAAACCCTCTCCTTCCTTGAGGATGAGGTAGGGATTCCCGACTGGGAACACCCTTTGGGTGAAGAACACTACAACCCTGCTAAACAGCCTGGGGATGCAAGTCTTTGCAGACCCAACGAAAATAATAAGCTAATGCATAATGAAAATGCATTGCCATCTCCCCCTTATAAAGCAAATGAACTCTTCTCACCATGGGTCCCATTCACACTTGCTTCTAGCTCAAGCAAGTGGAGCCTCCACTAAAACTGTGTTGTCCAAGTAGGTTCAATGTATCTAGACAGGTTTAGTTGACTTGGTCAAAATGACTAGATCAAGTATGATCCAATTCTGTTAACACCATGTGGTGCTCAATTTAGCTGATTTAATATTCCTCCTTTCACACAAGGAGTGTTATTTCTCCATAAAAATGGGTTAAGGTGTCTCCCTACCCATTTTATTAAACAAAATGTGAATATGCAAACTATAATGTTCCTTTTAGCTTGAGGCTAAAAATTGGGAACATTATAGCATTTTTATAGAACATTCGGGTTTAAAAAGAAAGTGAATTCAATGCATGTCAAGTTAGAGGGAAGGTGGTTTTGGCGCTAGGAGGGTGAATGCCATCAGTAGTTATCGCACGGTTGAAGGGTGGTTTACAGTTTTTGGCCAAGGAATGTGATCCAATTAAGCGCCACATGGAGGAGAGAGATGAGGGGAATACAACCTATTTCGCAAATCTCAAATCGATTAAGTATAACGTTATTGAAATTGTGATATCACATATGGTTCGTCGGATTGAGTTAAGGAGATGTGAACAGATGAGATTGAACGGTGAATTAGCTCGGCATATGGGGTGTGGGGCTTGGGAGATCTTATATATGGTGGGGTTATGTTTATACGTTTTAAAACATAGTTTTAAATGTAAAACTAATGTTTTAATGTAATGGGCGGGATATATGAATTTACACAGTAAATAGGTGATTTACATGTGTATTGTGACCTTTGGCAGGTTTTATTATATATGTTTTATTAAACTATGGGGGATCAGAAAAATATTTAGCACATGGGTATTAAAACCATAGTTTAAACATTAATATAGTGGGTTCGGGGTATTAAAAAGTAAATGAATTAATATAAATACAGGGGGGAGGGGCGTGGTATTTATAAGGGAATTAATAAAATAAATTAGTTGTTAATATGAAATGAAATGTGAGCGGAAATACATATAAATAAACTAAGTAAAGTGTAAAATAAACATTTGAGCACAATGATTGTCCCATTTTAAATATTGACACTTAATACTTAGAATAAAAATTATTTATTGGGTTTTTGAATTTTTTTACATGAAATGAGATTAGTTAAAGGGGATTTTTACTTTCCCTAAGAAAAAGGCGTTTTAACTTAATAAAAGGGTTTTTATTTTAGGAAAAGGGTGATTATGTTGAGGAAATAGGTTTTTTATGAAGAGAATCCAATACTTATTACCAATTAGTTATTAAGCCTTGGGTCCGGTCCCAACAAAAGTTAGAGAAATTCTATGAGCATTTTTAACTGAAGGTTTTGAGTACTGAATACTTTGAGGGAAGGGGAAATTAGTAATTTTTCCCAATGATGTTTATTACATGCCTTGTGCAACTGATTTCTACCTACCCATAATTATTCTAACATTCTTTCATTATTTGCATGTGTTGGGTGTGGAGTCTGATTATCTTGTTTATTTTGTATCACAGCGTTGGACCCCTGTACCTTAATGGGGCGGCAACGCCTCCTGAAATTAAATGCTGCCTGGGGGGTCTAGGGGGGGCGGCTGCGAATTTATGGAGCCCCCCCTCTGGTGGGGGGTTTCGGGGGTAGTGCCCCAAAGCTAAAAATAGATGTAAAATTGCCTAGTAAAAGTATAGTAATTTCTAGTCAATCTGGGCCATTCATTAGGCGGATGATCTGATGGTAGAAGTTATGTTTAGTTTAGGGTTTTTCTCCCTAGAAGGAAACCCCTCCCTTTTATGAGGGTATTGTATTGCGACAATGTATGTATGTGTATTATCAAAGCGAGAAACAGATAGGGATACTGCGAGAGAGAATAGAGGATATTACAGTGGATCTGTTGTAGGTTGTGTCTCTTCGTTTTGTTGGATAATTGAAAGGAAGGACTAGCTGTTCGAGGTGAACGTAGCCCAAAATGGGTGAACCACGTATATCTGTGTCTCTCTGGTTTTATGTGTTTTGTGTGCTTGTGTTTTTCTACACATTTTATGTGTTGCATTGCTCTGTAATATATATTTTCTAACAACTGGTATCAAAGCTGAAGGTCTATTTGGCTGATAAACTCGCAGGAAAGAAGGGTTCCTGGTTCGAGTGGGAGCAATGGCGGAAGATGGTAAGTTTAGGGTCGAGAAATTTAACAACCAAAACTTCCCACTATGAAAGATGCAGATGGAAGACTATCTGTATCAAAAAGATCTGTACCTACCATTGAGTGGAAAAATAAAGAAGCCGACGGCTATGACAGACGTAGAATGGAAGATTCTCGATAGAAAAGCACATGGAACAATATGGTTGTGCCTTGCGACATTCGTAGCCTTCAATATTTCGAAGGAAACAACAACAGAGGTTTTGATTAAGGCGTTGGCGAAATTATATGAAAAACCCTCGGCCTCAAACAAGGTATTTCTTATGAAAAGTTTATTTAATATGATGTCGGAAGGTGGATCTGTTGCAGACCATTTAAATGATTTTAATACAGTTACCAGCCAGTTAAGTTCTATAGGGGTAAAATTTGATGATGAAGTTAGGGCTCTTTTATTCTGTGCTCATTGCCAGAAAGCTAGAATGGTTTAGTTATGGTCATTAGTAACTCTGTCTCTGGATCTAGTACTTTAAAGTTTGATGATGTTGTCGGTGCTATCCTTAGCGAGGAGATGCGATAGAAAAGCTCTGGTGAGACATTGGGTAATGCTTTGAGTGCAGAGTCTAGGGGAAGAAAAATGGAAAGAGGAAAGAGCTCAGGATATCACAGTAAATCAAGGAAAGGCAGATCCAAGTCAAGATCGGAGATAGTGTGCTGGAAATGCAGAAAGAAAGGACACCTGAAGAAATACTATGGATCTCGGAAGGGAAAAGGAGACGCAGAACAAGAAAACAATTATGAAGTAAATGTGATAGGTGATGTGTTACAAGATGCCTTGATTCTTTCTTTTGAAAATGTTACTGATTCCTGGGTAGTAGATTCAGGGGCTTCATTCCATGCCACACCTGATAAGAAATATTTTCATGACTATGTTCAAGGAGATTTTGGAAAAGTACGTTTGGGTGATGATAAACCCTGTAAAATTGTTGGAATGGGTAAGGTTCTTGTAAAACAGTAGAATGGAAACCAATTTCTATTAAAGGAGGTAAGGCATGTTCCATATCTGAAGAAAAATCTGATTTCAAAAGGGCAGTTAGGTGGTGAAGGTTGTGTGACAACTTTCACAGCTAAAACTTGGAAGGAAACCAAAGGAGCCTTGGTAATAGAAAAAGTCGAAAAGGTTGGTACATTGCATTTATGCAATGGTATTTCTAACTCTGTTAATGCTTTAACTTCCAAAGGAGCAGATGCAGCATTATGGCATCATAGGCTCGGACACATGAGTGAGAAGGAGATGAAGATTTTTCACTCAAGAAATTTGCTGCCGGGTTTGAAGAATGTTGATTTGGATTTCTGTGAGAATTGCATTTACGGAAAACAGAAGAGATTCAGATTTCCTAGAGTTGTGAAAGAAAAGAAGAGTGAAAAATTAGAGCTTGTGCATACAGATGTATGGAGACCTGCTCAGGTATCATCTCTTGGTGGCTCTCTTTATCATGTTACTTTTATTTATGATGCAACTAGAAAAACTTGGATTTATTGTATTAAAAATAAATCTGATGCATTTGATACTTTCAAGAAATGGAAAGCTTTGGTTGAGATTAAGATAGGAAAGAAGTTGAAGTGTCTCAGATCAGACAATGGAGGTGAATATTTCAGCAAAGAGTTTGATAGGTACTATTCAAAGCATGGAATTTGCAGGAAGAAGACAGTTCCATGAACACCACAAGAAAGTGGTGTGTCAGAAAGGATGAACAGAATAATCATGGAGGGTGCAAGGTGCATGAGATTGCATGCAGGTTTACTTTTACAATTTTGGGCAGATGTTGTAGATATTTTTGTTTATCTAATAAACAAAGGGCCTTCAAGTTCCTTGGATGGTGGTATTCCAGAGGAAGCATGGACAGGAAAAAAGGTAAACTACTCCTTTTTAAAGCCTTTTGGTTGTGAGGCCTTTGTCCACATTAATAAAGAAAACATAACAAAGCTTAAGGAAAAATCAAAGAAGTGTACCTTTATTGGATATGGTGTTAATGATTTTGGTTATCACTTATATTATTATGAAAATCACAAAATCATTAGGAGCAGAGATGTAATATTCAATGAAAAGGTCATGTATAAGAATCAGTTGCAGGAAAAGAAACAGGAAAAGGAAAACAAAGAATACACAATTTTTGATGAGATCACAGAAAAAGTAAAGCTGCCTAAAAATAATAATAATCAACAAGCATAAAAACAACAATCACCACAATAGCAACATGCACCTCAAACACTTGAAAGTGGTGTTAGAAGATCTACCAGGATAAGTAGACCCCCTGAACGATACTCTCCTTCATTATATTATTTATTGTTGACTAATTCCGGTGAACCTGAATGTTATGAAGAAGCAATGCAGGTTGAAAGTAGGAAGGAGTGGGAGCTAGCCATGGAAGAAGAGATGGACTCCTTAATGCATAACTAGACTTGGGACTTAGTTAGGTTGCTTGCAGGTAAAACTAAATTACAGAATAAATGGGTTTACAGGCTGAAGGAAGAAGATGGAGGAAAACAGAGGTACAAAGCTAGACTTGTGGTGAAGGGGTTTGCACAGAAGAAAGGTATTGATTTTGATGAAATATTTTCTCCCATTGTTAAAATGACTTCAATCAAAACTATTTTAAGTCTTGTTGCAGTGGAAGATTTACATCTTGAACAGTTAGATGTAAAGACAAAATTTCTCCATGGAGATTTGGAGGAAGAGATCTATATGGAGCAACCAGAAGGATATGAGGTCAAAGGGAAGGAAAAATTAGTGTGCAGGTTAAAGAAGAGCTTGTATGGCTTAAAACAGGCTCCAAGGCAGTGGTATCTAAAATTTTACAGGTTTATGTCTGAACAAGGTTATACTAGATGTTACTCTGATCATTTTGTTTATATGAAATGGAAGCTATATTGTATTGTTATTGTATGTAGATGACATGCTTGTTGCAGGGTCTAACATGCAGGAAATAAATGTGCTCAAAATAAAATTGGCAAATTCATTTGCAATGAAGGATTTGGGAGCTTAAAAAAAAATCCTTGGTATGAGAATAAGTAGACACAGGAAAAATCGCAAATTAACACTGTCTCAGGATGAGTACATACAAAAGCTATTGAAAAGATTTAATATGGAAAATGAAACCCAGTTAGTACACCTTCTGCTAGCCATTTCAAACTTAGTAAGGAAATGTGCCCCAAGACCCAAGAAGAAATGGAATATATGTCTGAAGTTCCATATGCATCATTAGTTGGAAGCTTAATGTATGAAATGGTCTACACAAGGCCTGATATTGCACATGCAGTGGGAGTTGTAAGCAGGTACATGAACAATCTAGGAAAAGAACATTGGATGGCAGTGAAATGGATTCTCAAATATTTGAGAGGTACTACAAATCAAGCATTATGCTTTGGTGGTTCAAACATTTCTCTACAGGGATATGTTGATGCAGATATGGCAGGTGACAGAGATAACAAGAGGAGCACTACAAGATATATATTTATTGTAGGTGGAACAATTGTCAGTTGGGTTTCAAAAATCCAAAGTGTTGTTGCACTTTCAACAATAGAAGCAGAGTATGTTGTTGCTACAGAGGCTAGTAAAGAAATGATTTGGTTACAAAGGTTTATAGATGAATTGGGTAAGAAGCATGATATGGGCACGTTATACAGTGATAGCCAAAGTGCCATTCATCTTGCAAAGAACTCAGCATTTCATTATAGGACTAAACACATACAACTCAATTACCATTTCATACAGTCAGTATTGGAAGATGGAAAGTTGAAGCTAGAAAAGATATACACTGGCCAGAATCCTGCAGATATGTTAACAAAAGTTGTAACCAGGGAGAAACTGAGAATATGCTCAGTTTCAATTCGTCTTCAAGGATGATGATGAAGATGAGAAACAACTAGGTCCAAAGAGGATTCATTGTCCAGTAAATGAAGCAGCGGTGGAATTGCTACAATTAGTCTCCAAGTGGGAGATTGTTGGGTGTGGAGCCTGATTATCTTGTTTATTTTGTATCACAGCGTTGGACCCCTGTACCTTAATGGGGCGCCAATGCTGCCCGAAATTAAATGCTACCTGGGGGGTCTAGGGGGGGCGGCTACAACTTTATGGAGCCCACCCCCTGGTGGGGGGTTTCGGGGGCAGTGCCCCCAAAGCTAAAAACAGATGTAAAATTGCCTTATAAAATTATAGTAATTTCTAGTCAATCTGGGCCCTTCATTAGGCGAACGATCTGATGGTAGAAGTTATGTTTAGCTTAGGGTTTTTTTCCCTAGAATGCAACCCCTCGCTTTTATGAGGGTATTTTATTGTGGCTATGTATGTATGTGTATTATCAGAGCAATAAATAGATAGGGATACTGTGAGAAAGAACAGAGGATATTACAACGGATCTGTTGTAGGTTGTGTCTCTTCATTTTGCTGGATAATTGAAAGGAAGGACTGGCTGTTCGAGGTGGACATAGCCCAAACTGGGTGAACCACGTATATCTGTGTCTCTCTAGTTTTATGTGTTTTGTGTGCTTGTGTTTTTTTGCATATTTTATGTGTTGCATTGATCTATAATATATAATTTTCTAATATCATGGGTGCATTTAAGTTTGCAACCCTAAATCCATTTTTCTTTTAAAGTAGGAAACTATCTAAATCTAACCTTATTTCATCTGAGGGCTCAGATTAAACTGTTGAGCTCCTCATTTATTCTCTAACTGTTTACTGATTTTTCAAGTTTAAACTGTTTGATAGATCTTTATTTTTTATCTATAAAGATGAAATTCAAGATTAAAATATTTTACTCATAATGGATTATGGCATTTTGGACAAGCTGCACATAATCATTTTTTGCAGTAAAAGTAAATAGTAGTGGCATTTTGACTTTCATCACTTTCATGTCTTATTCTTATCTCTTTTTTTGCTTTTGGGGTCCATTTTATATTCTTTTTGATCTTTTCTTTTCAAGTTCTTTGATCTTTCTTTTAGGACTTTTACCCTCTTTTCATTTTTTATTATTTTCAAATATGGGAAAACAACTTGCAGAAATAAAGGTATGTACATATTTACAAGGCTAATCAAAGTCAATTAAAAAATTATGGATCCTATTATTGTAGGACCCTAACACAAAGCACTGGCAATGCCATCCGTCAACGGAATCATCGGTTCCATGTCTCAGACTTCTCGGAAGTATTCTCCTCCAAACCCTAGGAAGCAAAAATGTACTCCTTCCAATGATACCGCTTCTCAGCGAACCTTGAATTCTGGTAAAAATGTGGAAGTCAATGTCGTTTAGGCCAATAGAGCGGATCAAACTTCCAAGGGAAAAAATAAGGGTAAAGGTAAGGCCAAAGCTGATACCCCAAAACAGGATTCTCAGAAATCTTGTGCTGATGATGTTTCATAGCGTAAACCAAAGTATCCTTGCTTGATTTGTGACGAAGAGCACTACACCAAGGAATGTCCTTGACGGGCCGAAGTGAGTCGATTGCTCAAAGGAAATCAAGGAACTTTGGTCATTCTCAAAGAACCTTTTCCATCACAATGGACTCAATTGGTAGAGCAACCTTAGGCCTCTACCCCATTTGGCTCTCAGGTTTTCATGATGAATGGTTCTACATTCATTTCTATAGCTACTCGGTCGAAAGATCATATCGAACCACGTCAGGAAACAGGGAAAGAGATCGCCGATGGTCATCCTCCGCCTGATTTTGGCCCTCTTCAGATTGAAAGGCCCAATACTAAGACCGTTGTACGACCACCTTCCAAAGGTGTACTCTGTAAGTCTTCTTACAATCCCAACGCCCATGCTTCTCAACATTACAGTATTGTTGAGGATTTGGCTCAGGCGCCATTTGCAATGTCTGCATTAGAAGTACTTCAGAGTTTTTAGTCTCAACGGAAGGCTTTGCTATCTGTTATCAGTGGGGTTGTTCCTGCTGATTCAAGCCTTATCACTTTTGACTTGGAGAATTTCGTCCCACGTCTCCCAGCTTGGACTCATCATAAAAGTTGGCATTAATGGAATGAATATCCATCAAGCGATTATGGACGACGGTGCATCTACGTGCGTCATGTCATTTTCTTGCTAGAAATCCATTGGTTCTCTAGCTTTAAATTCATCTCCAAATTCTCTAGAAGCGTTTGATGGAAGGGAATCTAAACCTCTTGGTGTTCTCGATAGTTTACTGATCACTCTAGAAGGGAAGACGTTCAATGTCGAGGTTGAAGTAGTTGACGCCATGCTCAATTATAATCTTCTCCTTGGTCGCAGTTGGACCCATGCCATGTTGTGCGTTCCATCCACTCTCTTTTGTGTTTTGTGATTTTCTTACAAAGGAAAGATCGTTACTATTGATTAATTGTCATTCTTCACTTCTTCTTCTGAGAACAATGTTCCATATGTAGATCAAATTCCTACGCCTTACGAGAGCGTAGGGCAAGGTCTTTTCAAATATCCTGAACTCATGGGTATTTTTCCTCTTCCTCTACCCATCAATGTTTAGATTAATATGATCTCCCGGTCTGACGATCCGTGGATCATCCCTTCACCTGAGCAGATTGATTCTTTTGGAGATTCAATGCAGTTAAGTCCAATCGAGATTGACTACTGTGAACTTATTTCGGCTTCAGAGCCTCTGCCTCTTGATCATGCTCCTTTTAGAATGTCTCTTGATACTTATTCTTAATCCCCTTGGCTCGGCGATTCGGATTTTACCAATCCCTTGAAAGAGATATTTCCCTCCGATGAAGCCATCGTGGAAACTATGTCTTTCAAGGATCCTCCTTGGGATGATAGCCATCATCGTTCCTCGTTCATGCCTGGTCTTGGGGCCTATGTATCTTGAGAGGTTTTATTCTCAGGTTCCTTCTCCTCCGCTTCAAATTCCTATTCTGACACATGAAGTTTTTATGGAGGGTAACTTGAGTAATATCACACAAATGATGCCTATCGACATTTTCGTTGAACCGGTAATTGTCGATAACATCCATATTGGGGTCACATGTTCTTCAGATGAGGTTCAGGTTTATACTAGTCTTTTCCGTGAGTTTTGTGATGTCTTTGCATGGTATTATGAAGAGATGCCTGACATCGATCCCAGTATAGTGGTGCATGAGATTCCTACCTATCCTGGTGCAAAGCCTGTTCGCTAATGTCTTCGTCCTGTGCACCCTAGAAAGGTTGCCGCTATTAAGGGTGAATTTCAAAAACTTCTCAAAGCTGGTTTTATCTATTCGATTCCTTTGACAGAATGGGTTTCCAATATTGTGCCTGTAGATAGGAAACAAGGTATCATTTGTGTCTGTGTTGATTACTACGATATTAATCGTGCTTGCCCTAAGGATAATTATCTTACCCCCTTTATTGATCAAATCATTGATGACTGTGCTAGGAGTGAGATTTTTTCCCTTATGGATGGATTTTCTGGCTACAACTAGATTAAAATTCTTCTGACTAATCAACATAAGACCGCTTTCATCTGTCCTTGGGGTACTTTCACTTAAAAAAATCTCCCTTTCGGTCTGAAAAATGTTGGGGCTACATTTCAGCGAGCAATGTCATATTCTTTCCAGGATATTAAACACATTGTTCAGCCTTATCTAGATGACCTTCCGGCTCATTCAGATAAGCGTAAAGACCATCCTAACCATCTCCATCAGAAATTTGTTCGCTGTAGGTGCTATAACATCTGACTGAATCCACATAAGTGCATCTTCTGCGTTGACTCCGGTAGACTCTTAGGGTTTATCATTTCCAAAGACGAGATTCGTCTCGATCCGATCAAAGTTGAGGCTATCATTAATATCCCATGTCCATCCTCCTTACATCAACTGTGGAGTTTGCAGAGGAAGGCTAACTTCTTATGTCGTTTTATACCTAACTATGCCAAAATGGCTAAAGGATTTATGCAGTTACTGAAGCAGGGCATCTCATTCCTTTGGGATGAGATCGCTCATAAGTCTTTTGATGCGTTGAAGACGTTTGTTGTCAATGCTCCTTTGTTGAATCCTCTAAATTATCATCGCGATTATTCCCTTTATTTGGTCGCCGATTTAAGCACGACTTCCATGGTTTTGGTACAAGAAAATGATGATGGTGATGAGCATGTCGTTTACTATCTATTTTGTAACCTTATTAATACTAAAATGCGCTATGCACATGTTGAGAAGTTAGCGTTGGCTACTGTTCAAGTTGTTCAACATTTTCGTCACTACATTTTGTTGTGTAGAGTGACTATGATTTCTGACTTCAATCGTATGACCTAAATATTGTCTAGCCAATTGTTGGGGGGCAAGTACTCGAAGTGGATTGTCATCCTCCAAGATTTTGATTTGGAGTTTACTACTACCAAGTTGAAGAAATCATTAGTCTTCACCGATCTAATTTGCTTTCTCCCTTTTGACTCTGCTTCATCTGGTTCCGAGGAACGCATTCTAGATGACACGTTTTTTCTGATTAGTACCCTCGATCCTTGGTACGGTGATATCATCGTATATATTCAAACTTCTACCTTTAGATCTTAGTTGATGAAGGATTCTCACCGACACATCCGTTATCAATCGCAACCCTATCGTATAGTTGGAGATACACTCTATCGTATCGAAGTTGATTCCATTCTCCACTAGCATTTGAATCTCGAGGAGGCTGAGAAAGCCTTGAATGACTGTCACAGTGGCACCTGCGGCAGTCACATTTCTGGTTATGCTATTGCACAGAAAATTCTTTGTGTTGGGTATTTCTAGCCCACCATCTTCAAAGACTGCATTATCGCTGTTTGTAAATGCCATGACTTCCATATCTATCAGCGCAAGATGCACGCTGCCTTCCCTTCTCCACCCTGTCATTTCCGTTGGTCCCTTTGTGAAGTGGGGCATCAATTTTATGACGTGTAACACTCACTTGGCCAAGGGGCATGCTTATATTATCGTAGCCATTGACTAATTCACCAAATGGGCCGAAGCAATGCCTACACTTACGGCTGACGGTAAGACAACAACTCAGTTCATATTCAATCATATCATTTCTAGGTTTGGTGTCCCTCAAGCCATTGTTACAGATCATAGTTCCCATTTTTGGCATTATATGGTGGTGGAGTTGACTTTCAAGTTGGGTCTACGTCATGACAGCTTAACGCCGTATTATCCTCAGGCCAATGGCCAGGTTGAAGCCGTGAATAAATTTCTTGTCACTATGCTTCAACATACGATTGGGATGCACAAATCAAACTAGAATGTCATGTTATTTCCGGCTCTTTGGGCATACTGAACGTGAGTTAAGGATGTGACCAGATTCACTCCATTTTAGCTTGTTTACGGTCTGGAAGATACACTTCCGATTGGATGTGAAATACCTTCGCTCAAGTTATCTCTTGAATTGTTGCTGAATACTTCACCAGAAGAAGAGCATCTTCTCTTTCTGGAGAGGCTTGATGAAACTCACCGCTTTGCTGCTCTGGTCATTAAAGCACAAAAAAGTGGGTCAAATCTCATTTTGACCAGTCAATTTCCCCTCGTTCCTTCATAGAAGGAGACATCGTCCTCCTGTACAACCAATCTCACGATAAGCGAGGGCCATGAAAATTTCAACCCATGTGGCATGGGCCCTACATTGTTAAATTTGTTTTGCGGAATGGAGCTTATGAGCTTATTGATTACGAAGGTCATCCTTTGGATCAGCCCAGAAATGGGTTGTATCTTAAAAAATATTATACATGAACCATTCATGCATGTTTTGTGTACATAGGTGTTCTTTTCATTTTTGTACATCTTTGTCTTGGTGTGATTTGCAAGCATTTTCCTGCTTATTGGGTCGTTTCTTATTGTGAAGATGTCTGTGACCCCTTATGTCAGTTTCGTGGATGGTGCTTCCTGCAGTACTCGAAACCTGTCTTCAGTAGCCTGGGTGATTTATGATCCTACTGGTTAGTTGATAGACCTTCAAGGTATCTATCTAAGATGAACTACAAACAATGTCGCTGAATATAGTGCTTTTATTGAACTATTAACTAAGGCAATTACCCTCGACATTCGTGCATTTGTTGTTAATCTAGACTCACAGCTTGTTGTTCTTCAACTAAACATACATTATTCAGTTAGAAACCCTCACATATTAAGGTTGTATTTACGTGTTCGTTTTCTGGAAATACATTTTTATTACATTACATATCAACCTATCCCTAGGAGAATGAATGCATTAACTGATACAATAGCTAACATTGTATTAGATAGACATTTGCGTAATTTGTAAAAATCATTATCACATGATAAAATCCATATATATATATATATATATATGAATGAAATGTTTTCATTAGTGTGCATCATAAGTTCAAAAAATATGTGTGTTTCGGTTACATCTTGAGACATCATGTCTCTCAAAAATATGCAGAAATAAAACCTAGGTGTTTGTTAAGCAGGTAAATCCTCTCTGCGGACAAAGATGATTCCTCTAGCCCTAGAGTGGGTCTAGAAACAAAGCGATATGCTAGAGTGTTGCTTCCTAATTATTGAATGAACAAAGGATGCAGTAGATCAACCTACCTGGAATCCAACGATGTCGTTGTTGCTGTAGTGGTGATGGCCTCTCGCTCCTGCCTTGGCAAGTCACAATCCTTCCGCAGTTACGCTCGGATACCTGCAAATATAACAACAAACAAGAACAACATACGGTATAATAATTTCACTCATAACTACTAGTCAGTCAAATAGGGCTAAGCATATTGCATTAAACATCTAACATAATACAAAATGGGAACCAAACAATGGTCACATATATGTATTGATAGAATGAAGAGTTACAACCAATGCTTTGACGTCGCAGTCTCCTCCAGCGGGGTTCAGCCGAAGCGCGTCTCAGATGCTCGTCAGGGAATTCGGACGAGATGAAGGCACAAACTCAAGCTCTCTCATAATTCATGGACTCAATATTCTTCAATGTAATTCCTTCTTATTTTATCTTCTTCAGTAGTTTAGCTATAATATGTTCAATTCTCCAAGTTCAGCTAGCTTGTTCTAAGAGAGATAGATTATTTTATAGAGTAAAAGGAGGAGATTAAGATCCCTAAAAAGGTGGGAGGGAGGCCTATCCTTTAGGAGGTTCTCATGGGAGGTGGAAACCATAAAATAAAGGAAGGAGGTTGTGGTTATTCAGTTCAACCACTCCCAATGACTCATCCTCGAAGTTGTTGAAGTGGAATCTTTGCGTCTATTTTTAAAAAACATCCGATAAATAGCTCGGTGCGGGTGGCTAACTGAGACAAAGTGCCAACTGGCGCGGGGCCCAGTTTTAATCTTCCTCTTCGGCGCAAGGGCATAACTGACTACTCGCGCCAAGGAAAAAAAAAGGGTTTTTGAGTCTCTGCTCAGGGAATTTCCAACAGAAGGAATATTTCTCTCATGTAAAGGGATGCAGTGATGATCTTTGCAAGGCATGACACTGCTTATTGATCATGGAAATGACCCTCCAATGGGCGAGATGGGGATTGCAAGGATAGTGACAAAATGTTGTGTAACAGATGCCCCCTAAAGCATGAGGTCCGAGGGAGAGGGAGGGGAAAAATGCTTTATGAGAATGCATTCAAAATCAACACCGATGTTAGAAAAATTGCAATTACAAATACAACTGATATCTCTGATACATGAACATGTGGTATGGGCATAGCCATCCATAATAGAGTACATAAAAATTGAGATCTGAGGTATGGACGCAGCCATCTAGTAAGAAGGATCAACAAATAGACTCATGTATGGTCGCAACCATCCAATCAAAAGAGTCATGCAATAAGTCATAATAATCCACAAGAATCCGCAGCGTGGATTTTATCAGACAAAACCCAGGGTCTTGCACTCCATTTCAACCCGAACAAGTACAAATTCAAGCATGTGAATATATGAACTGAAGTTGAACATGCAATAAAATCTCTTGATTACCAGCCAATGATGAAATTTGTTAACAGGCATGAGAGAAACCACCAATAATGACAATGGCTCTTAAGGTACAAACGGTACAATCCAAGAAATGTGAACAGTGATATGGCGTCGAAGATCTGCATAATTACTTGATCAAAGGCCAATGATGTGGACCTTGCGTCGAATGCAAAAAACCTGCCATTAAGGCATGCAGGCTCCAAGGTACTAGAAGGGAGTCTCTAGATCAAATTCCTGGATAATGAGCTGAAGTCGATAGGAAGTGACCTGATCAAAGGTGGGCCATAATTCTTCCCACATCATCGATAAAAGATAGAGGAATATGATGATAGCGAATCAAGACCAAAAAAGGATCAGAGGAAGGTTGGAAACTGTAGAGGCAAAATTCTCTTGAACATATCAGCAACACGACACTAGATTTGGCAGAATTTGACATCAAAGGATCTGACGTCATGATGACATGGCAGAGAGTAGATGAGAGGTCAAAAGAGATTACCCAAACCCATGGAGGTAAAAGTGATGAAATGAGATGTCCCCAACCCGAAACGAACGTAGACAAGTGCCATGTTCAAGAGCGATAGACTGCCAACATAACTAAAAATTGGTTCCATTTCCCCCCACCATTTCTGGTGAGTACCCCAATTATTTTTTAAAACAAGCTTGAAGGGGATAGCATATGCTTGTGCTTTAATTTTTTCCTTCGGACAAATCCAACCTAGTACATTTTACGAGCCCTAGGAAGGAGGAACTCGAATAATATCATGGCGACGAAGTCCGATGTCATTAGGTTTTAACGAGTCTGACAAAGGGAGAACTTGACATCTTTTCATGTATAGAGAGTTTGAAAAGAAGGCATAAAAGAAAACTCCAGCATGGCCCTTTTTGTGAATAGTCCCTCAGATCCGAAAAGGTAGAAAACTATATCTGAAAGAATATCTTAGTCGTGATAGGCTAAGGTATTCATTTTTCATAAATAATCTATCCCATCCCGAAAAAGGGGTAAACATATACTAGGTAGATATTGCTTCGTAGCCATTTAACGAGTTCGAAACGATGAGAGTCTCGACAATATTTTCAATTTTAGAGAGTCATAAAAGAGCTAAAAGATGACTCCAGTAGTGAATTTTTCGTGTTTTTACCGAGTCTGAAAAAAGTATAAAATTTAACTTGTTACTTCATCATTATGGCGTGAAAACCTGTTGCTGCACAAGAGACAGGTGTAAGACCCATTTCTCAAAAAAATAATACAGTTAAATAATCGAAAAACATGTCTTAGGGTTGTAAAAAGTTATAGAATTCCAAAAATGGTAAAAATAATTACTTTCCACTTTTTTACCTCTTGTGGAGCAATAGTTACCCATTTAACAGTGTGATCTTGCGGCGACGATAGTGGACAATCCAGTAGACCAATCTAAAATCCGTCAGTTCCAGGTAAGAGAAAATATCTCTCCCTTCATTTTAAGTCATTTTTTACTGCCTATAATTTCCATTTTTTATTTATGGGGGAGGAAATGTAAAGATTAGGGCACGGCGGTTCGTGCGAGTCTCGGGCACAGACCCACGCCAATCACCCATTTTTCTAAACTAGGGCATGCCCATTGGCGTGACTGTTTGGGAAACAGTTGCACCAACCGCGTAGACCATACTTGTGCAAAAATGAAAGTCAAATACCCATTTTTTTACAAATCAAAGTTTCAACAATGGCTAATACTATCCATATGAACATGTTTGCAGGTATAGAGTGGCAAAATGGTGATTGAATGGAAAGAACGAAAAACGCAATGAAGAGGAAAATCTTGCCATGGAAAATGAGAGATGCATGGAAGTTCTCAGAGACTGTGGACTGAAGAAGTTATTCTTGACACCGTGTCTCCGAGCTCAACCAGAGCTGCTACAGTATTTGATCAGCATATGGGATGATTACGATCAAGAAAAGTTCATCCTTCGAGATCAGGAACTTGATGTTGATGTTTCTTATGTCTACTTTATAACAGGATTATCGTGGAGGGGAGCAGAACTGATCCTAACCAGTACCCAACCTTGAATGGAGAGTATGTCCATGGTGATGGACAGGGTTTGTCGAGGGGCATGGAAGGGAACAGGAAGTGGGAAAGTTAATATCCAGACTATCCCAGACTTGGCACTAAAATTAGTGCTACATACCATCACATGAGATGCGAGATCGCAAGCATCGCATGAAGCAACAAAAACACAGTTGCTTCTTGCTATAGACTGCTTGACATTGACCATCTACAACTGGGCAGAGGCTGTGACAATAAACATGAAACACTAGCTAACAAAATTCAAGACGGCCAAATTGAAGCAATTTGGTTATGGGTCTATCCTGGTATCTTTCTTCATGGAACAATTACCAAATTTTCAGTGTCAGGAGATCATAGTCCCAACACCACCAGCGAGGGAACCACGGATGGCCCGATGGGAAGCTCTGATGCCAAGGGAAAGGGGTCGTCAACTGATGTCCTGGAGACTGGAGTTTTTTTATTGGCTTCGCTGACAGTTGATCATCATGGAGGACTGGCCCTACTTTGGTACATATTTTATAGGTGATCTGTACCTCCCACTCTCGGAGGGAGAGGATTGGGATGAAGATTTGGGTAAGACTCATTTTAATATTCGTAAGTGTTATGATTTTTTTTAATTCTGTATGTTTTGACATGAAATCCATGCATTTGCAGATGTTGGCCCAGAGAGACCTGTGGGCACGTCTTTGATAGTGAGGTGAATCCCTCATGATTTCAACCTTCATGGCGAGGGAGGCGAGGAAGAGGAGATCATGCGCAACCTAGAGGGGATCACACGTGGAGTCCTGAACTATGCACGATTTTATGATGTTTCCCGTGCCTACCAGAGACATACCATAGGGGTGCCAAGCCACATTCACTGCTTGCTGAGGCAGCTTGTACGAATAGTGACATGCTATCATGAGCATCACATCGATTAGACACATAGGATTTATATTTCCATATTTGAGAGACATGGTGTCTCAGGATGTAACAGAAACACACATATTTTTGAATTTATGATGCACACTGATGTAAAAACGTGATATATATATATTTTCCTACATGAATCTTTTACATATGATGATGATTTACAAATTATGCAAATGTATATCTAATACAATGTTGGCCACTGTATCAATTAATGGATTCATTCATCTAGGAATGTGTTAATATTTGATAAAATCAAAATGTCTTTCCAACAAACGAATACATAAATACAATCTCAGAATGTATGGGTTTCCAACTGAATAATGACCATTGATTTGCAGAACAAGAAGTTGTGAATCTAGATTTACAAGCAATGCGCGTATGCCGAGGTTGATTGCCTCAGTCAATAGTTCAGGGACAACCCTATATTTAGCGACATTGTTTGTAGTCCATCCTAGAAAAATACCTTACAGTTCTATCAACTCACCAGCAGGATCATAGATTACCCAGGCTGCTGAAGACAAATTCCTGGTACTGCGGGAAGCACCATCCGTGAAATTAACATAAGGGGTAACAGACATCTGCACAAATAAACAAGACCCAATAAGCAGGAAAATGCTCGCAAAGCACAACAAATCAAAACATTTACATAAATGTAAAAAGCACCTATGTACACAGATCATGCATGAATGACTCACGCATAATATTTTTTTAGATAAAACCCATTTCTGGGTTGTTCTAAAGGATGACCTTTGTAATCAATGAGCTCATAGGCCCCATTCTGCAACTCTCATCTAATAATGTAAGGCCCATGCCACATGAGTTGAAATTTGCCTACCTCCAGCTTATCATGAGCTTGGTCGTATAGGAGGATGAGATCTCCTTCAATGAAAGAACGAGGGGAAACTGATTGGTCAAAATGAGCTTTGACCCGCTTTTTCTATGCTTCAATAACTAGAGCAGCAAAGCGGCGGGTTTCATCCAACTGTTCTAAGTAAAGAAGATGCTCTTCTTCTGGTGAAGTGTTGGGTAGTAATTCAACAACAAATTTGAGAAAAGGTATTTCACACTCAATCAGAAGAGTAGCTTCCAGACCATAAACCAACTGAAAGGGGGTGAATCTGGTTCCACTGTTAACTGAGGTTCGGTATGCCCAAAGAGCTGAAAATAGCATGAGATGCCAATTGTATTTGTGGATCCCAATCATACGTTGAACCATGGTAACAATAACTTTGTTCATAGCTTCTACCTGGCCATTGGCCTAAGGATAGTACGACGTTGAGCTGTTGTAACGCAGACCCAACTTAGAAGTCAACTCCGCCACCATATAGTGCCAAAAATGGGAACCATGATCGGTAACGATGGTTTGAGGGACACCAAACCTAGCAATGATGTGATTGAATATGAATTGTGTAGCTGTCTTACCATCGACAGCAAGTGTGGGCATTGCTTCAGCCCATTTGGTGAAGTAGTCCACGGCTACGATAATACAAGCATGCCCCCCAGCTGAGTGAGGGTTACGCGTCATAAAATCGATGCCCCACTTCACAAAGGGACCAACGGTAATGACAGGATGAAGGGGTACAGGTGGCGCATGCATCTTGCATTGATAAACTTGGCAATCATGACATTTACGAACTATGACAATGCAATCTTTGAATATAAAAGGCCATAAATAACTAACACGAATAATATTTTGTGCAGCAGCATAACTAAACATGTGACCACCACAAGTGCCATTGTGACAATCATTTAGGGCTTTCTCAGCTTCCTTGAGATTCAAACATCGATGGAGAATGGAATCCACTCTGACACGATAGAGTGTATCCTCGACTATACGATAAGGTTACGATTGATGACGGATGCATTGGCAGACATCCTTTGTCAACTCAGATCTGAAAGTAGAAGTCTAGAGATAAATGATGATATCACCGTACCACGGATCGAGGGTGCTAATCAAGAAAATCATATCATCTGGAGTGTACTCCTCAGAACGAGACGAAGGAGAGTCTGAAGGAAGGGAACAGATCAAATCATCAAAGATGAGTGATTTCTTCAACTTGGCAGCAGTATATTCCAAATCGAACCATCCACTTCAAGTATTTTCCACCCAACAATTTTCGATACAATATATAGGTCATGGGGTTGCAATCAGAAATCACATTCACTGCATGCAAAAGAATATAATAAAGAAAATGCTGAACTGCTTGAACCGTAGCTAACGCTAACTTCTCGATGTGTGTGTAGCACGTCTCAGGATTGAGAAGGTTACAAGACAAGTAATAGATAACATGCTCGTTATCGTCATCATCGTCTTGTACCAGAACCATGGCAATAGTGCTGAAAGCGACAGCTAAATAAAGGGAAAAATCACGATGATAGTTAGGAGGACACAACAGAGGAGCGTTGATGAGAAACGTCTTCAGGGCCTCAAAATACTTCTGAGTGATCTCATCCCAGCAGAATGGGATGCCCTGCTTTAATAATCACGTGTACCCTCTAGCCACTTCTGCATATTTAGGTATAAAATGACGTATACAATTAGCCTTAGCTTGCAAACTCTGTAACTGATGTAATGAGGAGGGAGAGGGGAGATTGATAATAGCATCAACCTTGAGTGGATTCAGGCGAATTCTATCTTTGGATACGATAAATCCTAAGAGTCTATCGGAATCAATGTAGAAGATGCACTTGTGCGGATTAAGTTGAATATTGTAACGTCGAAAACAAAGAAAAATATGACGAAGATGGTCAATATGGTCAAGATGCTTAGCTGAATGAGTGGGAAGGTCATCCAGATAAGGTTGAACAATGTGACGAATATTGTGAAAAGCATATGACATCGCGCGCTGAAATGTAGACCTAGCATTGTTTAAGCAAAAAGGGAGCTTCTTATATGCGAAAGTACCCCAAGGATAGATAAAGGCAATCTTATGTTGATCAGATGGGAGAACATTAATGTGATTGTAACCAGAAAAATTGTCCATAAGGGTAAAATTCTCACTCCTAGCACAGTCATCAATGATTTGATTGATAAAATGAGTAGGATAATTATCCTTAGGACAAGCTCAATTAATATCACGATAATTAACGCAGACGCGAATAGTTCCCTGTTTCTTATCTAAAAGAACAATATTAGAGACCCATTCTATCAAAGGAATCGAATAAATGAAACTAGCTCTGAGAAGCTTTTCAACTTCGCCTTTAATGGCAGCAGCTTTTCTAGGGTGCATGAGATGAAGACGCTGGAAAACAGGTTTCAAACTGGGATAAGTAGGAATTTCATGCACTACTATACTATGGTCAATGCCTAGAATTTATTCGTAGGACCATGAAAAGACATCACGGAATTCATGAAATAGGCTAGTATAAACTTGTACTTCATCGGAATAACAAGTGACCCTAATATGGATGTTCTCGATGATTCCTAGTTTAATGGAAATGTCAATAGGCATCGTCTGTGTAATGTTTCTCAAGTTACCTTCCGTAAAGACGTCATGTGTCAGAATAGGCATTTGAAGTGGAGGAGAAGGAACCTGAGATGCAAAACGTTCGATACAAGTAGACATGGCCTTGAGGCTAGGCATGAAAGAGGAACGATGATGACCATCGTC
This sequence comes from Pinus albicaulis, assembly GCA_034641835.2. Classification (NCBI taxonomy): domain Eukaryota; kingdom Viridiplantae; phylum Streptophyta; class Pinopsida; order Pinales; family Pinaceae; genus Pinus; species Pinus albicaulis. The sequence continues at coordinate 1,450,837,959 of CM076572.1, read as the reverse complement.
CCACGGAAAATCCTCAATAGACATGGTTTCCACGATGGCTTCATTGGAGGGAAACACTTCTTTCAAAGGATCAGGTGAATTTGAATTGGCAAGCCAGGGGGATTGAGAATAAAAGTCAAGGGATATGCTCAAAGGAGCATGATCAGAGGATGGATCTTACGAAGCCGTGATGAGTTCACAATAATCAATCTTAATTAGACTCAAAGGCATCGAATCTCTGAAAGAATCAATCTGTTCAGGCGAAGGAATAATCCATGGGTCATCAGACTAAGAGATCATATGGATCTGAATAGTGTTTGGTGGAGGAAGAGGAAAAATACCCATGAGGGCAATATCTTTAAAAAGACTAGGCCCTATGCTCTCGTAGGGAGTAGGAATTTGATCCACATATGGAACGTTGTTCTCGGAAGAAGAGGTGAAGAAGGACAACTGATCAACAGTAATAATCTTTCCTTCGTGTGGAAATTTCAGAACAAGAAAGATAGTAGACGGAACACATAACATGGCATTAGTACAAATGCGACAGAGGATAATATTATAATTGAGTTTAGCATCAATCACCTCTACCTCGACATTGACTGTATTCCATTTTAAAGTAATCAGAAAACTAGCGAGAACACCTAAAGGTTTTGATTCCCTTCCATAAAATTCTTCAAGGGCATTTGGAGATGAATTCAGGGCTGGAGAACCAATAGCTTTCCAACACGAAGATGACATGACACAGGTTGATGCACCTTCGTCCACAACTTCTTGATGGATGTTGAAACCATTAATAAAAACTTAAATAATGTGCGCAATCTGATGCGGAAGTCATGGAACGAAATTCTCTAAATCGAAAGAAAGAAGGCTAGTATTGGCAGGATCATTCCCACCAATCACAGATAACAAATCTCTTTGCTGAGACAGAAAAATCTGAAGTATTTCTAACACGGACATCGCAGAGGGTGCTTGAGCCAAATCCTCAACAATATTGTAATGGTGAGCGGCACAGACATTGGGATTATAAGAAGACTTGTGGAGTACAGCTTTGGATGGTGGCCGCACAACAGATTTAGCATTGGGCCTTTCAATTTCAAGAGGGCCAGTAATAGGCAGAGGAGGAGGACCATCAGTGATCTCCTTTCCCGCAGCCTGACGCGAGCCAGTATAATCTTTCGACTGAGTAGCAATAGAAACGGCTGTAGAATCGTTCATTAGGAACAGCTGAGAGCCAAATGGGGTAGAGGACTGAGGTTGATCTACCATCTGATTTTGCTGAGATGGGAAAGGTTATTTAAGAATGGCCGAATTTCCCTGGGTGCCTTTGAGCAATCGGCTCACTTCGTATGGTCGAGGACAGTCCTATGTGAAGTGCTCCTCATCACAAATCAAACAAGGGTACTTCGGCTTGCATTGAGAACCATCGCCAGCACGAGGTTTCTGAGAATCCTGTTTTGGGGTATTGGCTTTGGCCTTACCTTTACCCTTCTTCTTACCTTTAGAAGCATTGTCCATAGGATTGGCCTAAACGACATTAACTTCTATGGGTTTACCAAAATTTGAAGTGGATTGAGAAGCAACATTATTGGAAGAAGCAGACTTTGGCTTCCCATAGTTTGAAGAAGAAGAATTCTAAGAAGTCTGAGACACGGAACCAATAATACCATTGACGGATGGAGTCGCTGGTGGTTTAGAAGTTCCAGGTCACAGAGCATCAGCCAAGATATCATATAATGTGCCAGATTGAGAGTACACAAGATCAAGGTACTGGGTGTAAGCAATGGCTTGTTCCTCCTTTGGCGATCTGATTGACAAATGAGGTGGTGAACAAATGGGTCAGAAGTTGATCAGGAATTTCAAATTTGATCATGCGACGACGATGTCGCCACTCATGAATATGATCTGAGATATGAGTAGCTCGGTCCTGTTTCAATGAAGTGAGGAGGTGTGTCTCGGTCTCATAATGGACTGGTAACTAAAAAATCATGAGGAATGCCATAGCTAAATAATTGAAGTCTTGGAAGACGCCACGAGATAGCTCAATGTACCACTTTGTAGCGGCACTAGTAAGAGGTTACTGGAAAAGACAGAGTCGAATAGAATCGTCAACCCAAGAGTTAGAGGAACACCAAAAATGGTAAGTCATAACATGCGCTTGGGGTTCTTCACCAGACTTGCCCTCAAATTTGGGACAATCACCAAAAATATTGGTCGGAACTGGAGGCCAATACGGGTTATGAAGAATAGAATTGTTCGTCAACTTTGACACATCAGGTAATTCCAACGTAGCAAGAAATCGTAATTGAGTGTTGAAAGTCATCATAGGTCTTTGATAAGGACCCATGTGTACATTCCACCTAGTCCGAGAGGGATTCTGTCCCCATATAATATTATGTCCCGGAGGATTTAGATCATAGGGGTTAGAAGTAGGATAATTTAGTTGATACTGAGGTTGAGGACCAGGATTCTGAGTTGAAGTAGACCATTGAGGTCCCTGCTGAGCAGCGTATGGAGTCTGTTATGGAATGTAAGCATGGCTTTGAGGTTGATGATATACAGGTTGATTTTGAGGGTAAGAAACCTGGGGTGCACTATATACCGGTTGATATGAACCTTGAGGGTAATAAGCACCTTTTGGTTGAACAGGTGGTCCAAGTTGAGAAGGTTGCTGAGCGAGAAAACTTGGTTGACTATAGACAGGTAGAACCGACTGCTGAAATGATGGAACCGACTGAGGAGTAGGTTTAATTGGTTGCTGAGCTGGTTGAACTGAGTACTGAGGGCCACTGGGTTGGCCTTGTGGAAAAGGTTGGCCCTATGGTTGCGATGAACCAGGTTGTCCCTGATAAATAGGTTGACCCAGAGAAGGACCATACGGTTGTCCTGGTTGCACAACATTTTGACCATACTAAGCATGTGACTGCGGTTGTGGTGCAATAGGTTGTCCCTGTGGTGGGTAGAGTTCCCCCCCAGGAGCATTAGATAGTCTTGGTTTATTCTGAGGTTGACCAAATAGATCGGAGGGTTTTCCTTGTGGGATCAAAGGTTGTCCCTGTGGACTAGAGGCAGGGCCATGCTGAGCCAAAGGTTGTCCCACGGAGGGTTGTCCTTGCAAGCTAGAGGGTTGCGTAGGTAAGGTAGGTACCAAATGAGTAACAATCTGATAAGGATCATAAAAAGCCTGATGAGGATCAATAGGAGGCAAATAGACCGGATTACCATACACATCATAATGGTGTGGATATACATATATGGGATTACCAACAACATCATAGTGATGGAATCGAGGATTACCAGGAGCTTGGGGCAACTGATAACCCTAAGAGCTCTGCTAATGAACAACCAACAAATACTCTTCAAAAGTAAGGCCGCCAAGAATCATAGGAGTAGTAGAAACTGTACTGGAAGCAGGTGGGGCCTCTGCGGCACTAGATTGTGATCTACTAGGACCGGGATTAACAGGCCACGTTGGATTGAGAAAAATAGACTTGCCAGTGTGAAGATATCTTGACGACTGATGGGTAACAACTGGTGTGGATGAAGCCACACAGACAATCGATTGGACTAGAACAGATGTAACAGTAACCGAAGAACCAGGTGTTGATAGTGATAGTCCTAACGAAGGGAGGACCAAACTCGGAGGAGGAGTTAATGCACTGGATTTCGCTATGGAGGCAACACTAGACATAATCTAAATCAAGGACCTATATCCAAGTGGAAGTGACATCGATGGTGGAGAAGACTGAGTAGAAACATGAGGGACATCTTCTAGAAAAATCTGATATTATCTTGTAGAAACAGGCATTCCTTCACTACCAACAGGACTAGATGAATCCATGTCTGACTCTGCCGTGAGATATTCGAAAATACTACAGGGACTAGGAGGCACAACAATAGCAAAAAATGGAGAACCCGACATAAGAGGAGGAAAATATCCTTATTCCCCAAAACCAGACCAAGCACCAGAAGGTGGTCAATTGAATTCAACTGGCTCTTCAAGAGGAGATCGAGTAGAAAGAGGTAGAACGGACGAGAGAATAGGATGTAAGAACTCGGCAGACCTAGTGGACTGAGGGGTTTCAAAAGAAACGTCTGAGAAAGAACTACCACTAGGAGGTAGTGAGGACGACGAAACTGGTAGTTCTGCCACTGTGACTGTATATCAAAACATAAAGGAAAAAGAAAACCAATCAAAGGCTCCAAGATCAAAACTAAGGAAAAAAATAGGCCAAGTAACAAAACTTTTAACGAGCGTGTGATCGTAGGTGATTAATTTTATGACACTGAAACCAGATTTTGCTGTTTCATTTTTTAAGAGTCGAGAAACAGGAAAAATATGACTCTAATCACTTTCAATTTGAAACGAGCATGAAAGGAAAAGTGCTCGACGATCTCTTCTCTTTTTTAAAGAGTCATGAAAATATTAAAATGACTACTCTGGTACTCTAAGCAAGAGGGTATACCTGTTTCTGTGAACTGCCATATACACCTTGGTGATCAAATGAAAGAGAAATGACCAAGGACTTAACATACGTGCAGGTAGTCTCCCCGAATGCTGTTTTCGGTGTATCATGGTTACAAGGAAGCAGAATCAACTTCCTATGGATAAAATGTTTGCAACCTATAAGGGTCTCCCTTTATATACTCAACGGTACGGGGAGCACAAGTCCATACTAGTGCTATCTAAAGCCAGATGGTGAATGACAACTACTAGGTTTTAAGACGCCAGAACACATCTCTAGCCTAGACTAATTAAAAATACTTTGTTAGGTTTTAATGCTTCCTTAGGTTAATTAAATTATTTTTAAAGTTGATCTTGGATTATGTTTCAGTTTTAAGGCCCTATCGAATTTGGATCTCAAATTTCCTAAATGCAAGCTATATGTGAATGAACATCATTTCTGATTCAATGAATGCTAGTTACGAGAAGGATAGAGATCTTTCAAAAGAAAACAATGAAAATACGCGAAGAAATCCACTAATGCATCTAACACAATCAAATGAAAATGAAACTCTTTCCTATACAATCAGACGCTAGATATGCAAAAGAGTATTTCACTTTCAATGCAAAGAAAGAATGCAAAATGTGTTTTTTTTTATATTTTTCAATGAGAGAAGCACATGATGCGCTAATTACATGAAAAAAATGAAAACAAACACTAGCTTGAGTGTTGTGTAAGAATCAAAATTGAATGACTCAATGAAACACAAAACAAACACAAGAAAGCACTCAAACTAATGCTGCAATCTTCCAATCGAAAGAAAGTTCTCAAAATGACTCAAAAACAAGCAATGTAATTTGTGCTTGGAGAAACAAGGAGAAGAATCAATCTAGAAACGAAATGATCCTACAATGAAAGCAATCACTCAAATGGATCAAGAAAACTAAGTGAAATCGACCCAAGAATGAGACTGACAATAATCAAAATGACTTGATTTCCAAACAGAAGGCTCAGTGCACTAAGACACCTAGAAACCCTAAGGCCTCAATTTACACTGATATGAATATGGACAAATGACTGAGAAAAGAAATTCAAGAGTAGTCAAAACAATCCCAAAGGCATAATTACACATAAAAAATAACCCAGAAGCAAGCACAATTGACCAAAAGACTCATAAAAGAGGTCGCACCAAATCCTACAGGATTCGGTGCGACTGTAAAGCTGTAATCCGTGCCAAACAGGGGTTGGCGTGACTTCAACAAAAGAAAACTACACCACTTGGTGCGACTGTCTAGAAGAAAAGCGCGCCAAGCTGGATAACTATGGGACAAAGGGAAAAACCAAAACTTAATGAGCAAAGGTCAATCTTAACACTTTGGAGCTCAACTAAGGATATAAGCTAAGCAAGAAAACCAGAAAAAGACAGATAACCAAATCAATAATTTAAATTGACCCAACAAGATGAAATGACACACTCACACTGATCCCCAGTGGAGTCAACATTTTGTTAAGTAGGTAAATCCTCTCTATGGATAGAGATGATTCCTCTAGCACTAGAGTGGGTCTAGAAATAAAGAGACATGCTAGAGTGTTGCTTCCGAATTATTGAATGAACAAAGGATGCAGTAGATCGACCTAATTGGAATCCAACGTTGTCGTTGTTGCTGTAGTCGTGATGGCCTCTCGCTCCTTCCTTGGAAAGTCACAATCCTTCCGCAGTTACGCTCGGATACCTACACATAGAACAACAAACAAGAACAACATACGACATAATAATTTCACTCATAACTACTAGCCAGTCAAAGAAGGCTAAGCATATTGCATTAAACATCTAACATAATACAAAATGGGAACCAAACAATAGTCAGGTATATGTATTGATTTAAGGAAGAGTTACAACCAAGGCTTTGATGTCGTAGTCTCCTCTAGCAGGGTTCAGCCAAAGCACGTCTCAGATTCTCATCAAGGAATTCAGACGGGATGAAGGCACAGACTCAAGCTCTCTCAGAAGCCATGGACTCAAGCTTCTTCAACGTAATTCCTTCTTATTCTATCTTCTTCAGTCATTCAGCTATAATATGTTCAATTCTCCAAGTTCAGTTAGCTTGTTCTAATAGAGATAACTTCTTTTATAGAGGAAAAGGAGGAGGTTAGGATCCCTAAAAATGCAGGAGGGAGGCCTATACTTTAGGAGGTTCTCATGGGAGGTGGAAACCATAAACTAAAGGAAGGAGTCCGTGGTTATTCAGTTCAACCACTCCCAATGACTCATCCTCGAAGTTGTTGAAGTGGAATCTTCACCTCTATTTTTTAAAAAAATTCCATAAACATCTCAGCGCAGGTGGCTAACTAAGACAGAGCGCAAAATGGCACGGGGCCTAGTGTTAATATTCCTCTTTAGTGCGAGGACATAACTGACTACTCGTGCCATGGAAAAAACAAGGGTTTTTGAGTCTCTGCTCAGGGGATTGTCAACAGAAGGAATATTGCTCTCATGT